>CAEMYA010000245.1:368920-398229 GCA_903131615.1 Diplodus sargus | reverse complement strand
TCTGAGATCGATGCTTCTCAGCTGCCATGAAGGCGGCGAGCGAAACAAGCTACTGCTACGGTGAGCTAAGCGCCTGTAGGACTCCGATTGAAAATACGGTAAATCTTAAAAGTTCCTCTTTCGTCGTAATTATGCTTTTACGCGAAGGTTTGACTCGGCTTCGTTCACAAAAAAAGCCTCGGTTGCATTTTGGCGAGAGTTTCACTTTAAGCCGGTTGATTTGTCTCTATTAGTAATCAATATTCAAGAGAGTGGCTGGTGGAAGTCTGTAGCCCAGTGAGTCGAGCTGTGTTGGTGCAGCTGAGCAGCTTTCATGGGAATCAACAGGGCAACATCTCCGACGCGGCAACACGAGCAAACGGTTTGAACTTCGTCCTCTCTGCGTTTATCAGACGACCACAAGCCGACTCTCGAGGTGCAAACAGCCGCCCACCGTGTCGGCAGTTTGTAAATGCTGCGCTGCGAAAGTCAATGAATTATCTGAAAAGGAAAAATACAGATACAACAGATTTCTCCTGTTTCATCTTGGCTGCTTGATTGAACACGAGCCTTTTTTTTGCGGTGACTCATTGTAATAACGTGCTGCAGTAATTCAGCTGGATCAACAATGATAGCCGCCCGGCGCACACTCACAATGACTTATTCCGGCTGTAATGATGCCAATGTTGGGAATTAATCAGAATTTTCTCTTGCGGTAAGAGGGTCAGCGTCGGTAAATGCCACAGCCGGGGCTGTAAGATGCCCGAGGAACCGCAGGGTTTGTCACCGAGCTGC
The DNA here is from genome assembly GCA_903131615.1 of Diplodus sargus. Lineage (NCBI taxonomy): Eukaryota > Metazoa > Chordata > Actinopteri > Spariformes > Sparidae > Diplodus > Diplodus sargus. The sequence goes on along the minus strand of CAEMYA010000245.1, from coordinate 397,455 downwards.
TTCCTGTGTGCTTTCTGAATTCTACCCCACGTATTATTTCTCTCAGCGGTGGTGAACTCTGTCTGCTAACCTCGATTGCCTTGTCATTCAATGTCAAATTCTAATTCACCCCATGTGACAAGGCAATGAACTGTAAAAAATAAAAAAAAAGGCAGCAGCTGGTCTTGACCAGTCGCTCGATGCTCAGCAGAAAATTGTGCTGCTTTTGTAACAGAGAGACTCACATTGTTGAGGAACAGAAAGAAGGTGAGTGTGCTTATTCCGCTCTCCTGCAGCTTTCGCTACTTTACCCGGTTCTGAGGTTTTGTGGTATGAAATTCATGGTCTTTGAGTCTGAATGAGGCCTCATACTTTCCACATCCATGAATCTATTATAGCAATAATACGTTTTATAATGAGCTCTCGCTTGCCGCTGCCAGTCTATTACTTTTTTTTTCGAAGCGGCAGCATTGAGACTCGCCCACATCGTCACCTTGAAGGTCGATTATCAAACAGACTTTCGCTCGTACGTGAAGCCGCTTTTACAGCGTCACTCCGGTTCTCGTAGAAAATGTGATTCCTGGCAGTGATCAGGTTTTTAATAGAAAGCTCACAACCTGCCAGTGATTACGTCCAATTAAACCTGGTTTGATTTCTTTCTTCCAACACGCAACTGGCGTCTGAGACAGATTGCTTTTTAACAATCACAACCTCGTGATTAATCCGTTCGAACGAGAACATTTCACTGTGTTGACCAACTTATAATGCAGCTTTTTTTTTTTTCAGCCAGGTTTTGAATGTTTTATAACGTCTCATTTAAATCTGATGCACCTCGCTGTAATTAAACCCCTCGTCTTAGCAGTTGGGACCATTTTTAACATTCTGGGAGGAGACTGCAGATGAAAAATGAGCCGGTGGTGCCACAGATACATTTTAATTAATGTTGATTAATATGCTCTGTCCCCTATAAATAAATAAAAACAGAAATCTTGCATTAATCAGGTGGACCGAGACATTACTCTGATGGGAGGCTGATGTTTTTCTGTGTTTTCTGTGAATGTGTGAGACGGACTTTTACTGACAACCTGACAGAACCAGAGGAGAACTTCTGACCCGGCTGCCAAAAAGTGGTGAGAGCTGCAGACCAGGTGTTGTCAGACCTACAGACTCGACAACCATCATGTCTGTAGTGTGGATTCTAGAGATGAGTGAGTGAATCATTATGTTTAATCTGTCCACAGTTCAAACAACACAATCATCTGTATCCCTACTCGTAACGGTCGAGGCTTCGACCAGATGTTGAATATATTAACTTGCACCGTGTTGGTAGAAACGTCAGCATGTTCGTCCTCATGGCCAGAGGAATAAAAAGGAGTCAACGTCCTGAAGATCTGTTTGCCCTTTCTATCTTTCAACAATGGAAGAGTGGTGCCGCAAAAATGTTTTAATTTAAACAGAGTCTCCAAAAACAGGCTGTGGAATCAACAGCGACAAGTAGCAGCGTCGAAGCTTTCTGTAAGCCTTAAAATCCAAAATGGCCACAAGCGCACTTATTCAACGGCTTAATTTAGCGGTCGAGACTGAAATGACTCGAGGAAAAAACAAACACATTTTCTTGTGTTTCTGAAGGAAGTTTCGGAGACACTTCAGGCTTTCAGAGACGTTGCACTTTCAGGCGCCTCCTCACTGACTTCAGCTTCCAGCAGCGGCGGTTGCTGCTACAAATGCCAAACCAGCATACAAATAAATCACACCTCCGTCTCTCACACACACACACACACACACACACACACACGCTCCGACAAAGTCAGTGATTTCTCTGCATTCATCAGCGCTGTTCTATTTTACCACTAAATGAGTAGGCTGGTGCAGAATCTCAGAGATCGTCCCCGGAGTGCTCCTTCTACTGCGCAACTCCCCGCTCCTAATAATAACACGTTTCTGTGTGTGTGAGTGAGTGAAGAGAAGGAGAATACAGTATCTGGACCTTCTCCTCACCAAGGTAACACTCGCCTCAGGGTAGAAGGGGAGAAGACTTGGCCTCTAACATTTCCTTTAACATGATTTTTCTTCCTGGGGCGCTCACACACACACACACACACACACACACACACACACACACACACACGTTACATATACATGCATCCTACAGTAACATCCGTCGCTTGGACGCCTTGAGCTGCCTGGAACGGGGAGCTCATAAGGAGCTCCTAATGGGCCGAGAGGAATCTGTAACAAATCAGAATGTGAATTCATTAATGGGCGGATGAACACTTTTATGCCGAGCGACGGCTCGTTTCCACTTGGAAGATATTTATTGTGGACACAAGCCTTGCTGAAAAAGGATTTCCTGCATTAGTGTTGAATATTCAACACCGACATGACGACTTTAACGGCCCGATCGGTCATCCGACGCTGCTTTTAAAGCCCTTTTCACACACAGACTCTGCAGCATCGCGAAGGCTTTTTTTGTTCACGTTTGTTTTTCCTCCATTTCCACCTGTTTTATAATGACGTGGATGCAGTTATAATATGTTGTGATTGAGATTCTGACCCACCAAACATCCGGAAAAGTGACAAAGTTATATAATTACATGATCGCCATCAGCAAACAGGACGCCGTCTGGCTTTTACTCGCTGTGTTCTGGGGAAAGTTCACTGCAGTCTCGGTCAGGAGTGAGTTTCAATATGAGTTTCCAGAGACGGTAACACCAAAACACAATAAAGGAAGGAGACAAACACTTTGTTATCCTGCCACATAATCACCACCATTCAACTGCGGGAGACTCTGCTGCAGAAATGTGGTCGGACAGACAGAATGACAGACAGGATGATGTATTTTTTTTCTTATACAAGTTGCCAAAGACACCAGCAGTCACCACATCACTGCTGTTGCTCTGTGGGTTGAAGTGTGGGACGTTGCTCTTTGATTTGATGAGATCTGTTTAGCTGTCGGACTCAGATCGATGCGTTGCCGCTGTTTCCATGCAGCGTGCAGTGGTTTAATTGTTATTCGGTGATTTGACTGCTGTGTGTTTGTGATGTCGTTCAGGCTGAAGTGGGCGCTCGAGGGAAAATGGAGAAACTCTGCATGGATAAAATGGTCACAGTATAAAAAAAAGAAAAGCTGTATCTTTATTCAGAACCTTTCTGTCACAACACTCCTCAGTTCTCAGTGAGATGGTTAATGTCATTTCTGTGTAGTAAAACCAACAAACCACGGAAAGATAGAAAACTGTCTCAACAAAAGACTGATGCAGCATTCGGGTCACGGTTCTGTCGACGCTCAAGAACCAGAGCTACGTGTCGTGTGTGGTGGCTGAAGTCTGAGCAGCGGATGTCTTAAAAGCATGCGTATAATCTTTGTCTCCTCCATCAGTCATGTGTGCTGCAGCAGTGTGTCATATATCTCTTCGCCCCAGCTGCTTTTTTTATGATAAGGAACTGATCTGAGCCCGAGTTTGTCCATTAACTGCAGCGACCGTGTGGACCTTTAAATTATGACCGTGCCTGTATATGCCGCGCTGCTGATCGAGCAGGGGAGAAATAACTGCCTTGTAATAAGTGCTGCAAACTGTAGCTCACCGCCACCACAGACGCTGTCATGGAGCGCCGCGCTGACACGAGATGTGGCCTTGAGGAAAAAGCCAGCAGGTCTGAGCTGCCGCGTGGTCTCAGTATCCACTGATGAACGCTCGTTTATCTTCGCTGGGACTCGTGAAATCAGCCCCGCGACAAATCAGTCATAAAGTGTAGCTCCATAACAGTCCATGTGACTTTTGTTTATGACTTTTAATTAAGCTGTAATGGCTCAATTCTTTATTGATATCTGCCTTTTTGCTTCATATCAAACTATCAAACGCTGATTTCATATCATATCAGAAAAGTGTCTTCAGTCTTGAGTCTCACTGGAAGCTGTTTCTCATCCAAAATTCAATTCCAGGACAGAATCAAAATGGAGGGACGCTGAAGGACTCTCGGCTCAGGGAACAGTTGCACCGGTGTGACCAAAGCTGCTCGGAGAGAACGGGACAGCAGGACCGTCGTTCAGGGAAACGGTGGCTTCAAATTGAAGCTTATGATCTCGGCCGACCTCCTGAAATACCAATTTTTACCCTGAAACTTCACTCTGCAAACTCAGTAAAACAAATAAGAAGATTATATGGCAGCAAAGTTATTAAAAAGTTTCGATACTTAGGCTCGCATTACGTGTATATGCGCTGACTTTCCTGTTAGGTGGAGAGGATGGAGGTGACGCAGCTTCCAAGCCAGTGACCGCTGTTCAAGACTGTGTGCCAACATGCATAAGTGTGAAACTGCTCGATATTTTTAACAAAACTTCAGGATATTTTCCCGCCATGTTTGTTGCGGCAAAACCGTAAATCTTTGACAAGACGTCGGGACGTTTCCACACTTGTTTGTTGCTAAAAAATATTCATATTATTATGAGATTTCAGGACATTTCCAGCTGTGTTTGTTGTATTTTTAATAAGATGTGAGTTGCAGAGACAACACATTTTTGATGACGACTTCCTCGTTTGTTTGTGGCAACAATACAGCATATTTTTGATGAAACATCTGGACAAAACAGGATGTTTTTATTGAGATGTTGGGACATTTTCAGGCGTGTTTGAGTTGACAGAACTGAGTTTATTGGGTAGAAACATGAATTTTTCCTCAACAAGAGCTGATACAGGTGAGAAGTGTGACATAAAACTGAAAGTTGAACATACAGAAACGCCAACTTTTCTGATTGGATTGAATCGAAGTAAATATATTTATATACTGCATGTAATATGTGTATATATATCTCAGAGCTTCAGTCTGATTTTTAACCAAAGTTCAAGTGTATTGATGAAGGTTCAGTGAAGTTTTAAAGAAAAAGAATCCTCTCTTCTCTGTCAGGGACTTCCTTTCTTTTTCTCCCGTGTTAAAAGAGTTTTTATTTTTTCAGCGTATCTCTTTTGTTGTGTTGTTGGTCTTTGCAGTTTTAATTTGCATCACATTACACATTTCATAACCGTGCAGCAGCTTCTGCACTGTGGCAACACTGATTAACTCATACAACAGATACTGAGACTCTGTAAGAACTGCGTAGCTTTTTAACCCCATAATATGCAGAAGATAAAAATACTTTAATTAATAATAAACATTACTGCAGTGGGAAACATGCAGAAGCTGAAGCGGTGGACTGGGCAGCGGCGGTGAAGATGAATGGTTCACACTGAGGGGGTCTCCAGTGGAAGAGCAGAGAGGGATGGACTGGGTGGGAGCTCACCTGGTGTCTGATGGAGCGCAGGATAAGGTCTATTTATCAGCCTGCCGCGGTGAGAGATCGCACCGCCAGCGCCTCCGCTGCTCACCGCGGGCTACCTTGAATAAATAATGGAAGATCTGTGGGAGCGTCCCCGCCATTGACCACAACTGAAATAGGATTCTCTGTCACTGGACTGCAGGGGAGTGTCGGCTGAATGATGAATTGTTTTTATTGGGCTGATGAGGCTTTTCTCCCCCTCAAGAAAACGACCGCGGAGCTGAAAATAATCCAGGAGTAGTTTTCAGTTTTCCTTCCAATTTCGGAGAGAATGTAGCGAGTTTAAGACGTAAATTAGTTGATGTGCCTCGCCGTCTGACACCGCTGATAACAAAATCCATCCCTAATAATCCTCATGAATGAGATCTCAGATATTACACCCCTCAGAAATGTAGTTCTAACAGCTCGCTGAAGCTGAAAGTGAAGCCCATTTTTTGGGGGAGTCGTTTTCAATCCGCAGGTCGGAGCTCCATCACTCCGAAGGAGTTTCAAGGGATTTGGAGCTGTCGAGACGAATCAGATGAAAAAAGACACCTGTGAAAAGTTTTCACTCTTCTCCATTCAAGTTCAGAAGGAATAACACATCAAAGCCGAGCGAGCGACGAGCTCGAGTACCGAAACAAAACGTCCAAAAACAAGACGGATATTATCCCCGAGGACACGAGTGGGACGTGAAGCTTTGGAGAAGCCCAGTTCGTTTTCAAAGAAACATTAACTGATGTCAGGTCGAACATTAAATACATCTGGAGAGATAAAAGCAGATGTGTGCCTGGTAAAAAGAGAGAAGAAGAAGAAATTCTCCACATGTTTCCCTAACTGCAAAACATTAGCCTGTTTTTCTTACTTCCATTACGCAGCAGTGAGCGCAACACATCTGGACAGTTGTTTCCACTGGCTCGATATAAAACATCAAATCTGAAACTTTGTATTCTAAAAACAGCAGCTAGCTCGTACGTTTAAGAGTCACGTGAAGAAGAGATGCCTGTAAATCTTCTTGAGATTCTCACCAGACTCCATTAAACACACAAGTCCTCTGAATGAAATGAGAAAATATGATGTTCGTGCCTCCAGACGGCCCAAAAATGCTTCCAGTTAACATTTCTTCTATGTGTTGTATCATGTCTGTCTTTCATTTCGGGAGGTGGAGGGAACAGCTGGAGGATGTGAGAGCTTTCAAACCTGAGGCCGGTGTTCGAGACAACAGTTCAACATTTATAACCGCTGCATGTATTAACAAGACGTCCGGACACTTTTCAGCCAAAACATCTTCTTCTCTGAACTCTAACATCGTGGTTTTATGTCCCTAAACCAAAAAAGACCTCCAGGCAAAGCAAAATTTCAGCAACACAAGAAATGAAACCCTTCAACATATCTTCGGTCTGCAGAAACCCACATTAACGTTTATGGTGCCGATCAGGTTGCTACAGACACAAAGAAAAGTCCCCTTGGTTTCCCCTTAAAGTAGATAAACCATAATCAAGTTCCCACTACGCTGCCCTACGTGTGAAAATGTATCAGGCTGCTGTGGGTTTTATTCCCTGTGTGTAGTAGTTATACATAAATTCTGAGTCACATAATAAAATATATTCTTAGTCAGGATTTGGGACTCAGATCATGCTGTTAAAATCCTTTAAGACTGGACAACAAACCTGTTAACACCTTCATCGTGTCTGGCTTTTGGTCTTCAGTGGGAAAAAAGGGTAAAACTGGTGCACGACCCGGTTTAAAAGACTCGGCAGTAGTCACGGTTATTTATCGGCTCCACCTCCAGCTGGCAGTGATGGAAGCGCCCTGGATCCATGTGCACATTTCCACCACTTATGTTACAAACGTTGTTCAGTCGGCGCTGTTACACACCAGGAGGAAGACAAACAGGACCGTCTACTCTCAGTGGGAACGGAGTCAATCACCACTTCTTAACGGGTTAACCAGCATTTAAAAACCAACACATACAGGCTCATTCTGGTGTCAGAAGGCTATCAGAGTCTGCTGTTTGCTTTATTAATCCCAAACTCGCCCTCTCGTATCATCATAATTCCTTCGGCCTGTTCGTGACGAGAATCTAAATGCATCATTTTTAAATACTTTCTCTGAGACAAACTGCTGCTTTTTGGATGGACGGCACCAGAATGAAATGCACTACTTCCTACATTCCTGAGGAAGCTGAATAGATTATTTATTAATGCTTTAAGAATTAGTAATAAAGCATTAATAAGGACACGCTGACCAATAGCAGAGCTGCTCCTCTAACACCCGACTCCTTTTAAATATTATTTAAAACTAGACATTAACATTTCAGACGGCTTGATTAAACAGTGATGAGGACTGCAGCTGAACGTTACACGCTAAGATGATTCAGTTATTTCACCGTATTTCATGAGAGCGTTAGCGAATTCTGTCTGATCTCAAAACACAATGAGTCTGATCAGAAAAAGACCAAATTAATCGAGGATCTTTTTAAACGCCCTCCTCCCTGCTGGAGCTTTCCTCTGCGGTTTGGAGCGACTGAACCTGGATTAATAACGGAGCGATCTCTGATGGGAAGGAGCCACTTTTACAGGAAAAAGCATTAAAGTTGCAGCGGCGGGGGGAGACGTCAACACGGTGCTACAGGTGCGACTGCCACAGGTGATCACAGAACGCCTTTCTCAAGCTGTCGACACACGTGTGATCACGCAGGACTGAGCGGCTGCAGAAGAATAAAAAAACAAAACTCCATCCCTCCAGGAAGGAATGTGTGAAGAAAACAAGTCTGCAGATCAAGACTCCAGTTTTATTCTCCACAGTCAGACAAACATTTATAGTGTTTTTAGAAGCCGGGCAGTAAACTCACCCAGCTGAGGCTTTATGGATGAGAGATCTGGAAAAGAACAGAGAAACACTAAAACCTTCCCCAAAGATGGATGACTTGACAGATGAGACGGATAATTTACATATTTATGAAGCCATTAATCTGTGCATTAAAGAGCTGAGAGTCTCTCTGACCAGCTGTGATACGGCTGGATGTTTAGTGCTCTCTGAAATATTTAAAGATGTGATATGTAAGATTTTAACGTTAGAACAAGACCATTTATTGTTTTATTTCATGATGAAGACACTTGTTGTGTTACCACAACTTCATGTGTTGCACCGGTGCACAAAAACACTGTTTTACGTAATTTACATTGTGAAAGACGCACAATAATGCGATTCACTGTCGGAATTTGAGCCATTCGGTCCAGAAGTCTAGAAGAACAACACGATTAAATGATTTTATACACATTCAAGTTGACCTGGTGTTACTGGAAGTACATCCAGGTGTTTTCATACCCAGGAAGTCGAGCTTTTGACGCTGCGTCCAGACTTTTTGCTGAATATCTTCTGCACCATGAAATCCCTCTGAGTTTAGTCAAAGTCCGGCACAGACAGACAGCAGAGAAGAGAAGCAGAGATGAATCTGTAGAGGTGAACGACACCAAAACGCAGCAGAGACACTCAGCAGAGTTTCTTATTCGACCACTTTCAGTGCAAACTGTCAGTGTGGTGGAGAGTCTTATAAGATTTACTCGCCAAACAGAAATTATACCCACATTTGTCTCGTGGCAGATTCTAGATACTGCTGAGCTCATTGACTTCAGAACTCAGGAACCCGTCTGATCCGAAACTCTCTCTCCAGCACCGCGTCGACAACAACTTTAATCCTGATTTTACTCAAACGAAACTCACTTTTCAGTCAGATTTTAAAGCCCCTGTGCTGATCATTTGGTTGTGATTGTTTGGATGCAAACAGAGAAATAACCACAGATTAGTGGTTCACATCATTCTGCGGCTGCTTCCACAGTTGGTGAGAAACGGATGCGAGCCTGTGAGGGCACAGGATGCAGGATTATGGGTTCATAATCGGTGCACAGCAACATTAAGTAAATTGGGCCCTAAAGGAGGTCAACAAAACAGAGCTGAACTAAAAATACAGCAAACTGAGCCGACACACAGCTGAGAAACTGAACTGATGGGATGAAGGATCTCGTGGAGTCAAGCTAACGTTAGCCCGTAACTGTTTGACTCCTTCACCCTCCACCACACCGACTGGCAGCACACAGAATGAGAGTGGACTACATTCCAGTGTGGGATCATGGGAGTTGTTGTCGTCACTGTTAAACAACCACCACTGCTGATGAATCATGCAGAAATGTTCACGTTATGTTTTAATCAATTCCTTCAGCTCTCCTGGAAGTTACAGCGACAGGCGACCAAATTAAACTCGCCCTCGTTTCTGAGTTTTAATATTTTTTATATCCTCATGTGTCCGTTTTTCTGTCTTTGTCTTTTTTCTGCTCACTTCTTTCATTAGTTAGTCAAAGATTGTGTATTTAAGTTTCAGCCCACCTTCGTTTGCTGCCTGCGTCCTCGTGACATCCCGGTTTGTACTTTTGTTCGTTCTTAGATTTCCCCTGTTTTGTTTCTTGCATTTCTGATGTATGGATTACATCCTCTGATCGTTAAAGCACGCTCTTTGTTTTTGTACCCTGAAGCAGAATAAATTCATTTCAGAATAAAGTTAATTGATAATTATTGGTCCGTTGATATTTACAGAGTACTGTGGCATCTGGTAAAGGTCGAGCTGATTTGTATTGTCTTGGAAAGTTACGAAAAAAGCATAAAAAGGAAATACTCAAGTACGTCAAAGCTGTATATTCGAACATTAATTGGTTTTAACTGGAACCTTCTAAAACCTTTTCCTCTTCCTAAATTACAAAGCCACTGTTGTTTGAAATTGAGAAATGAGCCGACACAAAAAGTTGTAGAGAAGAATGTAAATGACTTTTTCCCAACAATGAAATCACAGAGAAGCTTTTAATTCTGCGGTCCGGATGATTTTTATGCAGCAGACGCTCGTAGCTGTGTTACAATTTTCTTCTTCTCATTGAAAAGGAATTAAAATCCGTACGTGTCCTTTTTGAAAAACCGTCCTCTGAAGATGAGGACGACGTGTTCTTCCACCTACAACAGAAACTATTTTTCTCGACTGAAAAAAAAAATAACGCCCTCGCCTCCAGCGAACATACGCGTCCGCCCACGTGTGGCGTCCCTGCTCATTGTAGTCGACGGCTCCTTCAAACAACTCGGGGTCGTCTCCAAATCAAACCGCGTCTTTGCTCCAGACGATAACGCCGCCTCGCTGAGAAGAGTGCTCACAGCGAAGGCCACGATTGCTCAAAAATAAAAAAACCCACTTGGAGCGGGTTCTGTGACACGGCGTGCGTCACGAGTTGGAAAAAAGGCAATAAAGTTCCTTACTGCGGGACTCTGACTAACAAGATGAAAGGAAGCTCAGCGCCTGATGCCTCATCGTTCATTTTGTGACAATTACAAGTCAAACGCTCCGCAGGCCGGAGCTGCTCCTCCGCCAGCAGCCGGCAGATGAATGGTGCTCACGTTACATGCACGCCGGTTATTCTCTTCGCTCGCCGGGACGTGAATAAACGCTCCCCGGAGGCACAGTGGGATGTCCCTGCCATGACAGACCAGGGTGAAGCCGGCATCGACCTGCAGATCAATTTCCCAGCATTCAGCGTGGCAGAGCCGACGCCCGGAGGCTCGACCGCCTCATCGTCCCTATCCATCTTTAGATTAATAATCTATAACCTAATCCATCCTCGTGCATAGATTACATCTGACTCGGAAGGAATCCCTGAAGAAATAAACACTCCAGCGCTCCGAGTGTGTGTGTGTGTGTGTGCAGCAGTTATTTGTTGCTCCCAAAATTAAAGCACATAAAAGTGTGCCGAGCTGCAGTTTGATGAAGCTGTTAAGCGATATTAGAGACTTTTGCGATGATATTTTTTACTTTAAGACTCTCTGTGGATGCTCCTGGGCAGCAACACCAAGGATTTAAATAAGAAATCAATACTGTTTAAAGCACCGTTGTCATGATTTATGTGTCGGTGTCTCTGTGTAATGAAACTAACCATGAAACAATGCGACCATTAGTTCTGCAACCGCTTGTTTTCACTGTCAGTTAGTCGATTCGAATAGTTTGGGTGGTGAAATGTGAAAAATGTCAGTGTTCATCCTCAAATGTCTTCATATTCAGTTTACAGATGGAGGAAAGAAACCAGACAATATTCAGATTTTTGAAGCTGGAATCAGAGAAGTTTGTCTTTTTCTTTCTGAAAAAACAGAACCAAACAAGGAACTGATTATGAAAGTTCACTGCACGCTGCAAACTCTGCTGACGGGGTGAAGCTGCTCTGATCTGGACTCTGAGAACACGGCAGGCGGGCGACAGGAGGAAGTCGATGGTCGACGGCGGGTGAAACATTTTCACATCTTACTCTGTAAACTGACAAAACCAGAAGTGATTCTGGAGACAAACCGAGACTTAGCTGGGGATTTTTTTTTATGTTAACGAGGCAATTAAACTCGTCTTAGTTCGATAAAAGAGAGAAACTTAGAATTTTTGCTTCTGTTCTGTTTTGTTTTTCTGTTTAGTGAGAAAAACAGGTATAAAAATATTTCATTCCTGGACATTTTGTGAGTTTATTCAAGTTCAACTTACTTTATTTGCACCCAAAGGTAGATTGTGTTTGCAGTTTGCAGAAAAAACATAATCACACATCATCCAATTTAGGAAACTGGACTGTGGAAATAAAAAAAATGGCAAATTAAGAATTTCTTAAAGTTCTTACAGGTCCAGATCACACTAAGAGAACTGAACTAAAACACTAATAGTAAGAAGAAAATAAACAAAATTAATGAATAAAAAATGCAAAGCAACACAACATATTGCATCAGTGTAAGTCCTCATCTTTTGCTTCATGTGACAATCTGTTGAAAGTGAACTGAAAACTAATTAAGCTTCTAAATAAAGTCAGAACATTAACTAAACTCTGAGTCGAAGGCAATTCTTCCTAGACTCGCTGACATTCACGCTTCCTTCCACAACACCTGAAGCTTCCTAACAGAACCGGCTCCCAGTGAGTTTCACGTAAAACTAATTGGACGAGCAGCGATGAAGTGGAATATATTTCTAGTCAGAGTCAGACGTGGAGTTTCTCTCTCGGTGACCTCTGACTCTTTACAGTCCAGCGGAGATTAAAGACGCTCTGAGTGAGAAAACCGCAAGAAAACACTTCAAAAAACCGACGATACATTTTTGATGAAGTGCCCCTTTAAAGCTTAATTTCTGCCACCCTCGGAGACGTGCAGCATTTCTGATCAAAGCCGCTGAATAATTAAACACCTTTCACGGAGATCTTAAAGATTAGCCTGATGCGACTGCTCTCAGAAACAGTATTTAAAGACCTGCTGAACGTGCCTGTGAGAGCGATGCTGGCTGTTTGCTGACGTCACTGATGACTGTTTGAAACACTTCACAAGCACTTCGCTGGATCAAATTACAGATGAGACGCCACGTAAGGAGGCACGAGGTTAATTTAATTCTTGTCTATATTAAAAGGTGAGGATTCATCTCGCTGAACTGCTTCTGATTATTTTACTTTACAGGTTGTATTTAATGCAGCATGAAGAGTCTTGGCACAGTTTGCAAAACGGATGAAAACATCAATTATCCAGCTCACAGTTACTCATGAATACAGCACACACACACACACACACACACACACAGCGCCGATCGTACAACTCAACAGGTCCAGTCTGTGTATTCTTGTATTATCTTAAAGACGTACATGGGTGTAATTTATTCATCATCGTTGTTGTTGCACATCACTGTGAACCCTGATCACGGAGAATACTCCACAGCTTGTGTCTTATCTATAAAAGATTTTAAAGATGTACAGAAATGCAAATATTTATCTGTATGTGTTGAACCGTCGCCACAGAGAATGCTGGAATGTAATCGGCCAGAGGATATGCATTATTTAGAGATGACTGCGCTTTAGTAAACACTAGTTTTTTACTTGTTCAGGAAATTTCTCCCTCCGACTGTTAAAAGAAATGTTCAATCCAATCAGAACCATGAAAGTGAGTTTTAATATAAAGACTGAAGTCATTTCTGTGAAAGATTATGGACTCTGTCATATGATATTTTCATAACCGTGTGGTTTGTTGTGATTCATACAGGTTATTTTTACTACTTTTGGGTTTCAAGGTGCAATATGTGAGAATTTTATGTCACCACATTCAAAAATTAACTCATTATCAACAGAATGTGGAGAAAAATAGTTTCGACCTCATATCAAAGAATATGTATTGTGTTGAAGAGATGTCTACTGAAGTTAGCATGCTAACCAGCTAGCTCTGGTGATATGCTGCTCTATCTCTATATTCAATTCAGTCGACAATTCTTACATATTGCACCGTTAAAAATATAATACATGACATGTTCCCAAATGTTTCATCCCATTCATGTTAGAGGAATCTAAAGGTTTACTCATGTTAACACTGCGTTACATTTGGTCACTTTAGCATCCGGAAAGTGAGGACGGAAGTCGGCAGACGAGACTAAACGTAGCGTGTTACATTTTGTTTTCTTCTGTTAGTAAGTTACATATCGTGCTTTTGAAAGAGCTGAAAAGAATGTGGGTGGAAGCTGGGAGTCATTTTTAATTTGCTAACGTTGGTAAGTGAGTTTGATGAGGGATGGTATTCGAATTAATTATTAAAGTAATCGTGCTGATATTTTAAATGTACTCTCAAAAGTTGGTCCGTAAAACCTCTATGCTGATGATTTTATCCTATTTAATAAAGATAACCAAGTTCTTGTGTCCAAACCAACATTAAAATCCTTTTCTACAGATGGACTCAGCTAATACAACCGATGATCACCACCTTCTTATTTAATATATACCTTAATATAGGGCATCATAAATGAAATAACATTCACGCTTAACGGAGGTTGTTGACGTCCTCATCAGGAGAGAGTTCCAACAATCAGTGAGCTTGTTGTTGCGCTCACCTGAGAGCACCACAGAGTCCTTCACAGTCTGCTCCGGGTTCAGCGTCTCCGCTCAGTCCTTCTCAATGCAGAATATATACGAGTCGACTCGACCCTCCGCCGCTCCTCACACACTTCTGAGCTGAGTGAGCACCTCTGCAATCAAACGTGTGGGAGAAAGAGAAAACACAGCAGAAAAGGTCTCACACACCTCGCTGAGGTTCTTCAGAATCCCTGCTGAAGGATCCAACTCAGAACCCGTGTGAACCTGACGTGGTTACTGGGTTTTGCCTTAAATGACTGAAAACAGTAGACACAACCTTTCTTTTCAACCTCTGCTGAGGGAAATCAAACCTTTTTTTTCCATTTGGACTTGGAATATTAACCACAGCCCATTAAGGCATTATCTTAATCTTTGGTTCTGTTTTATTGTTCTGCAGATTGTGTACACGTAGAACAGTGTCGGCCCACCAGACCTACAAACCCAAAGCGTCTGTATCTGACGAGTTGTTGAGCTTTCTTACAAATCTGACTGTTTTGAATGTTCTAGTTCTCTCCTGTCAAAACCCTGTGATGATACTCTGCTTAAGTTTAGACACATAAACCAACTGGTTAGGGTTAGAAAATCATCTCGGTTTGGGCTAAAATATCTGTTCTGTGCTGAAAACGCCTGTAATTGATGCCACCAATAAAAGTGGAATTATCTGCAGGTGTTATAAACGGTGTGACCCGGACTGCAGTCGGCCTTTAGCCTTGTTGGCTGCTGCGGCCACGCCGCCGCCCTCCTCCCCTCTGCCTCCTGATGTGAAAGCTGACTGCTAAGCACATAATGTGAACGTGATATGCCACGTTTGGAACAAAATGTCAACCCCGGATGTGTCTGTAGTTTGCAGAAACATTAACTGCTATCGTTATTTCCTGAAAACTGAGCTGACTGACAATACTTCAGACATCTACCTGCCTGCGTTCTCACATTTGACATGCTTTTTTATTGGTAAGTACGTATGTGCCAAAGTTGTGATTTTGCCCTCAGAAGTTTATCTTCACTGGTTGGATTTAACACCTTCTGACGCTCAAGGCAAACTTGCAGCCATACGCTAATGTTCCTACAGCGAGGGAGTGTTGAGAGGATTAGCGCCGGGGTACAAACACAATAATCACGAGCCTCCAATAAACACGGGCGTGTGCTTTTTCCTCTCGCCAGGTATTACGCTTTCATCCGGCATTACACTCTCTTGTCTCTGAGACTTGCAGAGTCTTGCAGCTGTGAGCTTACATGCCCGTCTTGAATCCGCCTCCCGTAATTATTCTGCCTCTTCCCGGACATTTCTGCACCAATTTCTCAGCTGAGCGCGAGAGATAAAAATATAATGGATGTGAGTTATTTTGCATTAAGCTTTTTTTATTGGTGAGCTTCCAATCTGTGACATATTTTAGCTGTTTTCCCACTGCAGTGTATTTTATTGTCGTACCACACACACATTGTTTGGTCAACTCGTGTGCTGTCATTGTTTTGTTCTGTATTCCACTTTATTCGACACAAAGCACAAGCCTGACGTCACGGCTTTATCCGTATAATGTGCGCAGCCCTGCAGCAGCTCTACTTTTAATCAAAATGATTTTGCTACTTTTCATCGTAGCGTATCCACTCATACTAATTGTGTGTAATGATGTTTCTCTGATTGTGTTAATATCAGGAGAGTCCTTTTGGCTCTTGCTCTAATTGCCAAACCTGATTGCTCATCTCTTCCATCACCCTCACAGGCCCCACACGGCATGGATTCTATCTTCGGGTGCAAATATCTTATTTTTGAGAGAAAGTGAGCGTGATGCCACCGGCCTGTCAGGCCGTTGCAGCAAATTATGGCTTTGTGAAATGACAGCGTTGTGGGGTATTATTGTAATTAGGAGAGCGGATCAGTGACGGCTGAGCAGAGCCGCAGAGAACGGGTCTCCACACTCGACTGTGTCTTGTTCAGTCGCAATGTTGATGACCTGCCGGATGAGTTAAAAGGGCAATTTATCCGTCAAAATGGCTCCTTGTATTGGCCGTCAGACAATTGTTGGCGTGGTAAGTAAAGAGCTACGAGGGCCTCGGGGAGACGCGGTCACATTAAATGTTGTGTCTGAGTCTTAGTGTCGCTGAATCCTTCAAGCTTTCCATTCTCACAGCCCACAAATGCATTTCTTATTGATTGAGCTGTGGCAAATCTACTGCTTGAAATTCTTCGCAACTTTTGAAACAATGGGTCAGTGATTTCAGACAGAAGTAAACAAAAGCAGCTTCTCATTTCGAGCACTTAGACATTGATTTCACCGACTCGATCTGGCAGATTTTATCAGCTGTAGCAAGCTAATTTAGCTAATGTAGCTCCACAAGATGGTTTCTCTGTATGTAGCTGCCTTTTCTACGTTTCCGGCTGACTTGTATTTGAATATTGCACCTGATGGCCAAATACAAGATATAGTTCTTAGAGACTGAGGCTAAAGTTACAGCTACATGTCCTATGAACACTGTTAGCATCCTCACCAGCTGATGATTAATGTAGACACAGAAACCAAGAAGAAGCATTGTTCTTGTATTGCACCAAGAACTGGATAATCATACTTTTATAAGTGAGTGAAAAAGTATGATCAAACTTTTTTTGTCTTAATGCAACACAGTTTGGCTACTTAAACTGAACATTTGTACACAAGAGAAAAAAAGCTTTTACGGTGTCTGAGATAATGAGAGTTTCTGATGAGTTTGACTTCTGTAAAAATGTCCTCAAATTGAATGAAGAGCAAAAAAAAGAGGTGTTAATTGAAACTCTGATATCTCCATGGCCTTAAAGGTAATGCTCATTACTTTAGCTGGTCATGCTGCAAGCAAACAAACCAGCACAATCACCAGAATCATGTTGGAAACTAACATTTCTGCGAGCCACAGATACGTTGAGCTTTCAGTCTGGTTAGGTTTCGTTACAAAACCACTTGGTGAGCGTTAGGAAAAGATTTTGTTTTGGCTCGCCTGGTTCTGTTGCCACTAGAACAAATGGAAACCATCGTGACGTCTCTTTGAGTGGGTTCATGCAAACAAATATTGAAATGGAAATGGTTGGTCCCTCCACCTCCCGTAAACGTTTTAGGACGTGTACTGCAGAAGTGTTGATGTGATATGTCTGACGTTTTGCAGAATTGTTTTAAACACACTGTCAAATCCATTCCTGTCGCTGTGATTTTTGTTTTTGAGAGCCTGAAATAAAGAAACCACCCAACAAACTCTTCAAATGCTGTTTCTCATAAAAAAACAGCCCCACATTTGAAATATGAAAAGCTTGGCCGACCTGTTGGGCCCATTTGCTGCGGCTCAGCCATGATTGTATGAGTTGGATGCAGTTCTGGGAGAGTTTGTTCTGCAAAGACTCAACAATATGGCTTCAGTTGGACCTTTTATTTCTTATAATGGCACTGAAGGGTTTCAGCAAAGCCCTCTCCATGATTTTTCTCACAGAACTAACAGACAATTGGTTCTTAAGTGTTAAACTATAATTTCCAAAGTGAAAAATCAATGTTCTGATCTACATCTCTTTCATGACATTTCTCCTCTATGGAAATGAAACTCGATTTTCAAGCTAAACGCCAGACATGTAAATGAAACGGTCCGTCAGAATTGATGGGTTGGTGAATTATAATGGTTTTATGTTGGCTCATAAGTGTTACGAGAGATGGACAGGGTTCTTTTCTAGCTTATAAAGACCATACCTGTCAGTCGTTTATTACGAGGGAGTCGTCACCTGTAGGAACAGAAGCCATGAGGTATGAAGAATGACGGTAATATAGCATAATAATAATAATTCAGTTCACTGCATGAGACCTATTAATCTTGTGACTTGACGCCTTTAGCTGTGACTCACATATAACACTGTGACTAATTCAGAACACCAAACCTATGGAGCTTATGGAAGTCTTCAATATTAACTAATAATAATAATAAAAAACCCTGATATGATGAAAAGTGCATAAAATATACATGTAGATTAAATAATTAAAGCCTCAAGTCATCGTTAAGAAATGTTATGTCGTCATTAATTTCCGTTTTAACAGAGTTTTATTGGAGAGGATTTCATTTTTATTTGATCAGAGACATTTTTAATTTTCTCAAAAGACAGTTTTATTTCATTATATCATTTTCGCCCATTACACTGTTTCTTTAGTACTTCCACTTTACATGACAGTGGGAAAAAAAAGCTTAAATTAAGAGTATTGTCTCATTTCATGGTCTTGTTTTTCCGGTATGTAGTGGAGGCCGACAGCACACGTGTCACTTTCAGCACCGAATCGGTCCATTCGTCACGCTTCTGATGCCAACCTGCATCTCAGCCTCCTCCTGCCAGTGGCCATGAAGATGTGGACAGGTAATCTCAGCTCCCCGGCGATGCTTTTCATGCAGGTAACGTAACTGGAGTGCTGGCGGTGAAAAGATGAGAAGACTTAAAATCTCATTTGGAGTCCATCGCATGGGCAAGGTGAGAGGAAACCACCCAGAAACGATGACCCATGAAATGAAGGAGCAGACGACTTGCCTCCACCAGGACCCCCGTCCTCCTCCTCCTCACAACACCCGGCAAAACAGGAAGGGAAAAGGTCACAGAGGAGATGTGAAACTCAACCTTGAGAAAGTATACTGGCATGGTCAGGTGGTTTCACCAGTGTTCACAATGTGGAGTTAGATGAAAGGGTTTCTGTGGATGTTTCTTTGTGAGTCTGTCTCTGCGTGCACACAGAAAAAAGAAACGCCAGGTAATCAGACATTGTTAGGCTTGCTTAAAAAAATGCAAATTGCCGGCTTTTGGTTTCATAACAAAGAGTAAATAGGGACAAGTCTTTGTGTCCCGCTGCGCTGTGATGGACTCTGCGAGATGAGAAAGGCTATTTCCCCTTCAAAGCAAATTGAACAGAATTGATTCGGTCCCATCCTCCGCGAGAGTGCAGCTTCAAAGAGAGTGTTTCTCCGAGGCCTCGTAACCAGCGTCGCTTTACCGACGCAAACCAAATCCCTCGTGTTGTGTGTGTGTGATCCAGTCTCCAGCGAGCGTGTTCTTTAATTCATTCCTCTAAAAGTCAATTAGTCTGCTCAGTCAAACCATTTTGGACTTGCTTCAATTCTGATAAGTCCAATTTGCCACGAAAGCCTAATGATTAATCACACTGATTGTGTTCACAAGTAAACTTTTTTTTTCGTTGCCGCAGCGTGTGAACTCTTCTTCTCCTTTATCCCGCAGTTTCGGTCACGCATAATGATTTAGACTACAAACAGCATTTTGATTTATTAATAAGACTCATTATTAATCTTTAATGGCAGTCACAATGCATATGTATGACCTCGCTCGCTGAGATTCGAACATTTTATCATGTTTATTTACATATCAAATGGCCCGTGTCTGCAGCGCAGCCGCGCTCGTGTCACGACAAAACACTGTGAGCATGAATCCTTGTAAAGACTCAAAGTGCAAGACAGTCGATAAACATGAGAATACAAATATTTAGCCTTGGGTCGTTACATATTCGTGTTCATGTTTTTATTTTAATGGATTCTTTACCACTTCACTGTTCTGTCCTCTGAAGGCAAACGCCTGATACCTGCAGCCACAGCAGCCCTTTAGAAGAGCGACTGGCTGAGTGAACTATGAGTCTTGTTTTCATGTTGTTGTTTCGCCCGATTGTTTCCTGCTGTTGTGTCGCACTTCATATATTTCTCTGTCTGTCAGTGTTGCATGACGTTCTGGGTCGAGCGTTACATTGATTGTCCCTCTGAGCTACAGCAACCCGATCACCAAAACAAAATAAATGTTGCCAGTGAATGTTTCTGCAAACCACAGCTCGACAGAAACTTTATGTTGCATCTTAAAGTGTCTTTCAATCATATTTTCTGTTTTATCTTGTGACAACGCTGTGCTCGTGCTCCGGTTAGGTTTAGGCATGAAAATCCCAGAGTCAGGGTTTGGAAAACATCATGGTTTGGCTTAAAACTCACTGTGACATCACAGGAACAACAGTCTGAGTGTTTCTGCTCAGATTATTTAAGGTACCGTGTTGCTTTTCCAGCGTCTCTGATATCGACACAACAGGACATCTCGGACAAAATGCTAGTTCGGGGTAAACTTGAGATGTAATGTTCTTTAGTCTGTGGCCTAACTAGGTCATTGATATAACATTGGTTCTGTAAACAAACCTCCTTTGCAGCTGTAATCCTGCAGCTGCTGGAGGACAAGAACCATAAATATGGGTCGTAATAAACTGCTTTCGCAGTCGACCTCAGCGGTCATTATTCTGAAGATGATGGGCTGAATTTGTCAGGCTTACACGTGTCAAAACGTCCGTAGTTTCACTCTTACAAATGTTGAGCTGCAGTCTTAAACTACAGTGAGTCCTCACCTGTAACTCCACCCCCTTCCCCTCCATCTCTGGATACGATATCAGGTCATAAACATGTAACGTGAACGTGATACGACACGTTTTGTAGACGCGTTATTACAGTATGTGGCCTGTGACACCTGCAAATGTGAGAGTATCTGTGGTGCACACGATCTTAATTCTAGCTACCGGGCTGTGTACAGTGCTAAAAATAAAGTCTTACCGACGGGCTCTTGAGGTTGCGACTGTTCACAGCCGGGCTTTTATGAGGCCCAAGATACGAGTGATGAAAGAACCGAATGAAAGCAGGTTCCAAGGGGACGACAGATGAGTCATTATTCCGGAGCAAGGGAATTTAATTTCTTTTCTCTTTTTGCATTATTGTGCAGAAATTGAATTCTTTGATTTTTTTCCTCTCATAACAGATCTGACAAAGCACTTGGCAAACTGCTGTATTATCCCTCAGTGTTTGAACCGGAGTTGAATGGAATGTTCCCAAACATGAATAAGGTGTTGTTGTTTTTTTTCTTTCTTGGCTTGAGAGGAATAAGATTTTATCTGAATGCATATTGGGATAAAAGTTGAACAATGTTCTGTCAAGCATGCTTTTTTCATTTGAGTACATTTTTAGCCACCACTGTGTGCATGCGCTGCCTCTTCTCCTGCTCCCAGGAAGCTCACTGTTAATGGAATTGGTTGCTATGCTTGTTATGGCTTTAAGGTATCAATAGATTAAAGGACCTGGAAGGATGGAAGAAGTAGTTTAATGGACGCCAATACAAGAAATCTCGCTTTCTAGAAGTTACACATGTCCATTAACTGAAGCTTTTGCATGTTTCTCCTTTTATATATCGAGAAGCTCTCAGGAGCTGCTTTAATGTGCAACTCTGTCAGTGTGAAGGAAACGCAGCCGGCCATTCATTTAGTTGGTCGGTCCCAGTGTAGCCTGCAGGTACTCAGGATCTATTAACCCCCTCCACCACTCGCTGTGCAGAGAGCAGTATGCACACAATGCTGCTTTGTAGCGATGGAACAAAACCTGGGAGCCACTGAAAGGATCTTTTTACACGACGCATGCATGTTCAGTCATGCACGTCACCTGTAGCGCACCGCTTATAGCCATCTGACGGAGGAAATATTAGGTATTGAAGAGTGATAAGAATTTCTCTCTGTGCTGTAGGTTTAATCTGATACACTAATAATACTGAGGAGACTGTTTTACTGGTGAGATGTGCACATGAGCAATAATCAAACATTTGGTAATGTGAATTATGCACATGTTGATATCTGTATGATTATTATTGGGTATCACTCTCTCCAACCTTTTCATGTTTTCCAAATCAAGTGAACTAATTAAACCATCGCCTGCAGTCGACTGTTAAGGCTTCATGTGTTCTGATGTGGTTTCATCAAGCACTGAACATTTATCAGGATCCTTAAAAGCGGGAAATCCTGGAATTAAAGCAGAATTAGAATTACCTGCGGACCTCTAGTCATTTGTAATAATCGCTTGTGATCTTAATCCTGTGCAAATCTGCCTCGTCTGTAATTTATTAAGTAAAAACATCCACCACATTTACATTTAAAAAATGAGTGATGATGGAGAACGAGCAAGAAAAGAGCTGCAATATACAAGTACAGCCACAACAGCTGATTCTTACTCCCAATGTGTCATATATCCTTAATGCTGCCGTCGCCCCTGGATGGTCAGTTCTTGAAATGCGGAAGTATAAAGAGCAGGAAGAGTCTGAGTCATCGGTCGATTGCTGCTTATGATTTATGAGTTACGAGACTGAATGCAGTTACTTTTAACTCAAGTGTGATCTTTTCCTAAACCTAACCAAGTAGTTTCTAACCCTAAGACATAATATGTTCTAATATTTAAACTGTCAGACTCATTTTGAAAGTTTAACCAGATGTTGCATACGACAAATTACAGCTAACATGACCAGAGAGCCCCTTCACATGCAAAACATGCGTTGTAGTTTGAAGCTTAATGCCACTGAACACGCTTCCATATTTGACGTGTTGGTACTGAGAACTCGTTGGCCACAAAAGCATCAGTTAGATGATCCAATTTAGCCGGAAGTTTATGCTGACAATAATGCGGTAACAAACACGCAGACGTCAGATATCCTGTGCAGATATAGAGACAAACATGAATTCACATGCTCGCACAAACAATTACGTACGAGATCCATCCACACTCGAACACGCCCACTCCCATATGCACCTCCGTACGTGCTCTGATCACCTATTCAGGCGTGACAGATTAGAGTGAACCTGAAGCTGGTGATTCAGTTACAGTATGCACGCCCCCCCAGCATGAAAACAACACCACACACTCACACCGAGCCCGCTGCACAGCCTACTAATTCATCTGCCAATGCACATCTGCACACAGGAAGTTAATTACCAGAAAGTCTGAACGCGCACAAGCAACCACCTACAGTAATTTACACCTGCCTGTACATGTTCATTTCTTTAAGCTGCATATAATCAGCTGACCTTAATTAGCAGATTGTAGCCTCCTCTCCAGGACTAGCAGCAACCCTCCTGTTTACAGCGTAGCTTAAAGGCTTAAATGTACTTGAATATGCTGCTGTGCTGCGCATAATGCCCTGCTGGATGACACGGCAGCTTGCAAAAATGAATACAAATGAGCGGCATTATCTCGTGCGGTGCTCGGTCTTTCCCCCGTATACAGACATTGATATGCAGCCTCAGACACTTGTAAGGCTAGCGAAGATGCAACGGCAGGTTCGGGGTACAACATCCCTCTAACGAACCCCCTGGATAACAGTGCATGATGGGAAACAGATGCTCTGCAATTGTTCAATTAGCCCCCAGACTTTTGATACAGAGGGTCCCTGAATGCCTCGACATGTTCAGCCGCTGATATCTGCGAAAGCCGAACACCAGGGAGACACGCGGACAACAGAGACGAAACAAAAGAGCGAAAACAAAAAGACTGAAAGACAAAGAAGCAAAGGCTGAAACGCTGTGACACCAGAGGGCTGCGGCAGGGTAATTTATCAGCTTCTGAAGGCCACTGCAGACACATTTACTCACTGTGTCATGAAGGAACATATTTCTCCTCGAGCCTGTGGAATCACCTCATATCAGCGCCTTCCCCCTGTAACTGAGAGTTTTCTTCAGCACTGTAATAAGATTTTGTCCCTGTGTGCCATACCGTCCCTGATGAGGGTATTTCTCAACGTTAAATTCCATTATTGATGCACGTAGTGTCAAGAATAGTGAATTACCTTCGCCGGAATTGGATGGACTCCTATCTGACTATACTGCTCCTAAGGTGTACGGCTCTAATGGCTTTTTATAAAGAGTCCATTCATTCTATTTCTCATTTCACAAATGTACAGACAGCAGTACAGCTGTGAGTTATCATCATCATCATCATCACCGCGAGTCACTTACCGCTGGGCATTGGCGTTCTTGCCATGAGTACAGCAATCAAGGCTTAAATTGCCTTAAATTTGGCAGTTTTCCTTTTTGTGGTCTTTTAGTGTAAGTGGGAAAAAGATTATGCGCAAAAAAAAAAGGGTGGATCAAAGGTAAAAAACTCAATCGCAAAAGCACAGATGAGAGAAAACTAGACATTTTCTTTACGTTGCAGCTTCTTTTCTTCATCGTGTTTAGGTTGAATTTTCTACTTCTATTTTGTCACACGATGTGTGTTTGCTCTGTTTTAGGTTTAGGCACAAAAAAACTCTTATTTGGCGGAAGAAAGAATTGTGGATTGGCTTAAAATACCTGTTTTTGTTGCCGTGCTCACTGAAAGAACATTGTCCGATTTCTCCTGAAAAATCACCCAATTTTGTTGCCAGAAACAGCGCTAGAAATGTCACCAACTATCCTTAAAAAAACACCTGGTTTTGACGCCAGCAAACTGGCTGGAAATGTCTGCAGATGTCCTGAAAAGCTCAAACTGTCTGTCGGTCTTTCTGCTGCTCTGTTGACCTGCAATGTTGACACACTACTGACAGGAAGAGAGAAATATGATGAGCATTGTTGGCGTTTGACTGCAGAGGTTCAAATCGAAAAGCATCATTCATCATCCGACTCTCCGTCATCTGCTGTGTAATTATGAAAACATCAGGTGTGACAGGTTTCTCTGTCATGTCAGCCATCAGAACAAATTGTGACGCTCGTGAAAATGAACTGAGCAGATAACATCCATTTGCCTCCATTATCTGGCAACACAACACGAAAAAGAACGTGGGGAGCTAAATTACCAACGCGACGAAAATTGCTCCCAAGGCGTGTAATTACTGTCCGTTCTCAAGCATGTATATAACTTTCTAGCATTTCCTGAGTGCCTCATTATTCTCCGAGTGTGGAATCACTCCAGTTTCACAAACGTACGTGGCTTTGAACTGGACTGCTGCTGGAAATGTGACACAAACTCTTCATTAATTGTACACTGATGAATGGCACGTTCCTCACCACCAGTTATGACTTCTAATTACACTCACAGTGAAAGTGGTGCATGCAAATGTTTCCTGATATCACTGAATCCATCCACACAGATCAACATCAGGGCCACTGTTGGTATCTCCATCTTGTAGGAGAGCTACGGCGACATACATCTACTGCAAGACGGTGCAATATTTCAGAATATGTCGTTTTTATTTTCAATTTAAGTTCAAATAGTGTGTGCAGATCTTTTTTCCTGCACTGAACGAGCAGCTGAAAAACATTTGTACTTTCTTGGCAACACTTCTGCACATATTTTCTTCATATTTAACAACGAAAAAACATGCGAACAGAAGTAAATATCTGTGCGCACAACAGTTATTGACAGTGCAAATGTTTTTCCTTTTATAAATACTTGACTTACACCTTGAACTATGCTTGTCGCTGTAATCTATTGGGCCAGTCGGGCTTACAGGTGTAGTTTAAATCAGCGTATAATAAATAATTTTGAGATTTAAACAGTGAGTTATTGCCTGAGAAACCAAAATATCTGTATCCACATTTGTGTTTTTGGCAGCGCAAATATTTTCCCTTATAAATAATTTTCTCACACCTTGAACTAGGCGTCCGTGTAGTCGGGCTTACACCGATAACATTACTTGGCGCCTGCCAGAATTGGTTTGCTGTCAACGAAATGCCAAACAATGAACACGTTAAATTTTCTGTGACGAGTCTACTTCAGAATAAATGTCAACTTGTGTCTTTTAAAATAATTGATTGTAATTTATTATAATTGTGTTTTTATTTAAATTGCATATGAAGTTCAAATTTGTGTAAAGCAAAACAAATTAAAAATTTTGTCGCTCGAGCTAAACAGTGAGGTTGTTGCCTGGGAAACCAAAACAACTGGCTGAAAGACAGATCTGAATATCGGGTGGTAATTGGTACATGAAGCCGTGTGATTTAATTATCAACATAAAGCAGCAGCTGTAAGGACCAAAGAGGAGCGTGTAGCTTATAGCTGTTTGGCCCGGGGAGCATCTGTGCTGATCCAGTCCTGCATCAATCATCAGAACTACAAGGTGTTTTTATGTGTGTGTGTGTATCTGAGTACACAAGAACCTGTATTACTACATTGTGGGGACAGTTTCACACTCTTGTTGTGGGGAGCTTCTGTACCTATGGGGACAAAATGTTTCCATAACGTAAGTAATTATATTTTAGGGTTCAGGTTAGGATGAGTAAGGATCTTCAGTGAATGGAATTACAGAGTAAAAGTGCCTCTAGTCTGGAAATAAATAAAGACATTTGCTGTGTTTCAATTCAGGGTCTGCATCCTTCGAAGGACCCGGACTTTGAGGTTTTCGAAGGCGAGTCCTTCGGAGAGACCTTGTCAACCGCGTCAGCTGTTGTTCAATGGGACGGTCTCGCCTTTGGAGCATTCCCTGGTTGCGTCACCAAATGTTTTACCCTTACGTCATGATTTCTATCTTTCAGGCCCTTGAAAGTGACGATCTTCGCCACATGATGTCGCCATTTTCTCTCCTTCTTTCTTTTTCGGCCGTGCAAAGAATCTTGGGATATGTGAGGCCACGAAGGCTCGTAGTGGTGTGTCCTCCAAAAACAGAGAAAAGAAGGAGCATCTGGAGGAGCCTTCGGATAGGGACAGCCTTCGTGCTGCGTTGTGACGTAATTGGCCTTCAAATGCTCCTCCAAAGGATGCAGACGCTGAATTGAAACTCCTTCACGCAGCCTCCTGCAGCTGCACTCCGACATACTGCTAGCTGACATATTAGCAAATGTTTGCCGCAATTAAACTCGCTGGCGATGCTGCAACTGCCCGGTCAAATACACCCAGTTTGTTACCGAGAACCAGGCTGGAAAAACATTTGCTGGTTTGACACTCGCAGATGTTAAAACACAGTTTCAAAGTGCCGTCACCGACTTTGCAGCCGCCTCTTCTCCTGCCACTCCTCCACCTCCACCTCCACCTCTCGATACGACAGTCAGGTCATACACATGTAACGTGAACGTGACACATTTTATTGAAACGTCAGTGTGGTGCAAACGTGTCGGCGGTAACCAGAAACATTAACCGCCAACATTTCATCCCGGCGACGCGGCTGCGACAGGCTTTTTTTTTTTTTAATCAAACTACTCAATCACTCCTCTGCTGATGTTCCTCTCCTGGAGTCTGTCGGGAGACGTTGGTGTTGTACGCAGAGGAACCGCAACAGCCAGGCTTCCACCTCTAGAGGGCAGTCGTGACGCATATTCGTACCACAATATGTAGAAGTCAAATACTTTGCACTAAATGTCAAGATATGCACCGATATACATGTTTTTTTAAGATGAAAAAATTGGGTTTTCGGGTTTAGTTCCTCTTTGAAGCAACGTCCTCAAAAGTGATGGAAACATGACTGTGTGTGATTTAAAATGTGGATTTAATTCAGTTTTTGTTTTGGAAGAAATTCTGTATGTACATGAGGGTTACTGTGTTCATGACACTGTGTTCATACCTGAGCTGCCCCTCTCCTCTGGCCACCCCATTCAGAAAATCCCTGCGCTCGCCCCTGACGAACCAATCAGCGCCGGTCATTTGTGCACAAACCCGCTGCGCTGCTGCTGCTGCTGCTGCGCGGGGCTCACACAGTCGCTGTCAGACGCGGTTGCGCGCTCCAACGCTCCCCGAACAAAAGACCCGAAAACACTGATCATCTTCTCCAGGCTGTAGAGTCTCTCTGAAGACACAGAGACAGAGAGATTTAAAGAGAGGGTCGCTTTAATTCTCTCCCGGCTGGTTTTTTGTCTCACTTGGATAGGAGGACTGTTTGTGTCGGCGTCCCAAGATGAACCAAACCGCCACCGTATCGCACCAAGTGAAATGCCAGTCCACGAAGACCATCAAGGTGAGAATGTCTGAGTGTTTCTTCTTCGCTGTGGTCAACTTGTTTTAATGAAGAAGCTCTGTGTCGGCTCAAAACTTCAGTGCGGGGTTTGGTGCGCATTGACGCACAGCTTTGGAGACGGTTTGGG
Source organism: Diplodus sargus (assembly GCA_903131615.1). Classification (NCBI taxonomy): domain Eukaryota; kingdom Metazoa; phylum Chordata; class Actinopteri; order Spariformes; family Sparidae; genus Diplodus; species Diplodus sargus. The sequence goes on along the minus strand of CAEMYA010000245.1, from coordinate 369,421 downwards.
GATTTTTCATGTCAGCGTCCCTGTTCCTTCCGTCCTTCGTTTCTCTCTTCCTTCCTTTCTTTTATGTTTTATTTTTTTGTTGTTGAAACTGCTGAATTTTCACAGAATTGTGCGCAGGTAATGTGACTCCTCTGGATGTGTTTGGATGAAGGAGCTCCGGTTCTTGGGGGTCCAGCGTGAATGTGTTGGATGAGGAGCCACACACTGGCGCAGTGGCGAGATTTCATTCATATCACGTCGTGCTTCTTCTTCTTCTTATAATTATATTGCCTGTGTGATTGTCATAGAGTCTCTTCACACAGACACTGGCTGCTCTCCGTCCTGCGTCTGAAAACATGCAGCGCTTTTGTCTCTGATGGCGCAGCAGTTGCTTAACTTTACCGTGCACGGTCTCTGGAGATCATCCTCCCTTCATACCTGTTGTTAACATGCGAAAGTGGCTGCAAGGAGGCGGAGAGGTGTGTGTGTGTGCGTGTGTGTGTGGACAGGTGATTTAACACC
>CAEMYA010000245.1:230382-357848 GCA_903131615.1 Diplodus sargus | reverse complement strand
AAGGGGTCATCGCTGGCCTCATGTTGAATATAGTCATTAAAACAAGAACCTGTTCGTTACTCTCACTATCGTCAGAGCTGGAGGTTTTTTTTTTTCCTGATTGATTTCTGGCAGCAGGGCGCTCGATGCTTCGGAGGCGTCGCTCCTTAGACGGCAGGTCAGCAGGTAAGCTGTCTGAGCACCGTGGAGTGTTGCAGCATGTTTGAGCTCATTGAGTTTGTTCAGTCTGTAACGACCTGAGAGTGAGACGCAAAAATCAAATCGTCGTTCTTCAGAATCTCTGAACGCAACGTTGCTTCAACTGTGCACCTTAATGCAGCACGCTGGCTTTCCTCGCCTGTCAGCAGAGGTTGGAAGTACTTTATGTTTTTTCAGGTGTATATTACTCGACTTAACTTCTGACTTTTCCAATTAAAGTATATGTGTGGGAAACACTGGAGGGGAAGTAAAAAGTAGCTCAGCTATCGCAGAAGTCTGTTTCTCTGCACAGCGTGGTTCTCCTAGACAGATACAAAAAAATAAAAGCATATAGAATGCTAGAATTATACCTGGTCCTGCCCCAGTAAAGTATATGTGTGGGAAACACTGGAGCGGAAGTAAAAAGTAGCTCAACTATCGCAGAAGTCTGTTTCTCTGCACAGCGTGGTTCTCCTAGACAGATACAAAAAAATAAAAGCATATAGAATGCTAGAATTATACCTGGTCCTGCCCTTGTAAAGTATATGTGTGGGAAACACTGGAGGGGAAGTAAAAAGTAGTTCAAGTGAAGTACAAGTCCTTCAAAATTGTATTTTTATTTCAATACCTGAATAAAATAAATTCAGTCGCTGGTTTTCTACATTTTTACTTCTACAAATGAAGCTACATCAGTTCCAAATATCAGTTTTTGGTCTCTTTGATCTCTAATAATCTGTATCGGCACGAAGAAAAAAAACAATCAATCCCTCGTAAATACAGATGGTGCAACAGAACAAAGAGGAACTAACTAACGATTCCCCATGAATGTGACTTTTCAGCTGCTGCGACAGGCTGCAGGACCCTCTGGGATTTAAAACAGTGGTGTCATGTATCAGTGTTAGGTTAACGCAGTGCCACAGTCGGCTGCGTTAGCCGCCCTCTCCAGCCTTCATATTTATATGTAACAAGTTTTAGTGGCCTGGTTGCAGCCAGACCACAACAGTGGAGCAGGAAACCATCTGTTTCACAGCTTGGCAGCAGTCTGTCCAGCGGTTCCCCGCCTCAACTCTCTGCCAAGTTTCTAAGTTGAAAGCAAAGGGGGACGTTTGCACTGTGAATACATAAAACCAAAGGCAGCTGGACTCCCGTGTGCTGAGTTTATCCATCACCTGATACTGAAGGGGCAGGCGCACTTTCCTTTATATTAAAGGATTATTAACTCTGTTTGCATCTGGAATACGGTGAAAATGTTTGCAGGTGTTGCTGACTTTGTGGTGATGTTTGTTTTGAAGAAAGATGCTGGTTGACACTGAGACTAGAACGCGTTTAACGCCTCCTCTGTCGACTTTTCCTTCATTTAGTTGTCACAAAACTTACGGACTTCCTCAGTGTAGCAGCAGACGTGTTTACCCGACTCATCTGTGTGTACATGGACAATATTTCCTCAGTCTGACTGAAATCAGTCTGATAAGAGTCTCAAACTTCACTGTTTACACGGACCCTCGAAAAAACAAAGCTTTTAATCAGAATATAACATCCATAAGTCTGTCTGCATCTGAACCACTTCTAGCCTTGAAATGTTGGTCGTCTAATTTCAAGCTTTTCCAGCAGCTCTTGATTTGTTCAGCGTTTCACTGAATTCCAGCTTTGTTCATCTTTCCAACACCTTGTTTGAACGACTCGTTTCAAGCCTTTCAGCCGTCGAGGCGTTCAACAATCCCCGACAGAAAACTTGCATCGGTTACAGACCAGTTTTGTTTTTGTGCCTCCTGGAGGCTTCGTCACCTCATGTCACCCCCACAGAGAGAATATAATCATTCCAACCAGAGAGAGAAATGATTTGAACAAGTGTTTACATGGTTGATATTTTTCTATTGATTTAAATCTCGAAGGTTTGAACCAGGCCTCTCGATCTGATTGAAAATTAATTCATATCAGGTGGGATCGAGTCATATGAGATGGGAATATCAGGCAGACGCAGCTGCTGTTATACGTTCCACGACCCTTTACCCTTTCGTAGGTACTCAGCAGCTCTATCTCAATGTATATTAATATTCCAGCAGTATGCTTAGAGTCCTTAAATCTTCAGTTAAAGTGGCGTCATTATGTAAATGTCACATCCCGTCCACAATAGCTGGAGAGGCTCCGTCCTCGAATGACACAGTTAACTGTTCACCAGCCTCGTGTCACTCTTAGTGAGGGCACACACACACTGTTGGTGTCTGTTCGGGGACACTTGAAGACCAGATAAACAGGATCCAGACTGTAATCACAGATAAACATCCGCCAGATTACTGTTAGCATGTGTGAGGAGTGCAGCGGTGAATGAGGAAGTAGCCGAGGAGAGAGACAGTCATTTGCATGTGTTGACATCTCGCTGTTGCTGCAGGTCACGTGGCCGGCGAGGGCCAGCAGGCCTTCAGACGACCGTCTGCCGGCAGGGAAAGACATTTAATAAAGGTTTAACTTAGAACGGTGGTGCGTGCCTGAGAGGCATGCCTTGACATTTCAATTATAGTTTGCACTTTACTGAGCTAGAAACTGTCCCATCTATCTATCTATCTATCTATCTATCTATCTATCTATCTATCTATCTATCTATGCATCGCTGTTGTCATGCTGTCGTTGACAGGTGACATCTTGTTTTTAGCTGCTTTTAATGTCTCAAGTCAGTTTTCCATCCAGATGTTCCAGAAATGAATGTCACAGTATGTTGTTGTATACATATAAATAGTTGTGACACTAAATCTCCAGGTAAACTGTATCAGAAGACGTCAGAACAACAACGTGAAAGCAGCTTATTATGACCCATATTTATGTTTCCTGTTAGGCGGCGACCTCTAGTGGCCCTTTTAATAATTACTGCAGCAAAGGAGGATGTAAGTAACTTAAACAACAACGTTCTCCTCAACCTAACCAAACTGTGACGGTGTGATAAATATGTGGTACGTCAGCTGCTGGTACGATGAGTCAATCGTGTTGTTGATCGTTTCTGGAGTTGCTGCCAGTCGACGTTTTCAGTTATTTTAGTTTTCAGCTCAAGTTTGAGGACGTGTTGACAGAAGACGAGCGTGCAACAAGATTACAAGAAGGTATTTAAAAATGTAAAGAAAGTACCGCATCTCTATTTCATGAATTGAAGGAACTTCAAACTTCTATTCCGCTGCATCTCAGAGGCTGATATAGTGATATATAGCTGACACTGTGAATTGATTTGATGAGTTTAGTTACACTGAACTTTATTGATCTCCAGGGAATAATCCCTATAACTCACAAGCTACCCATCAGTATACAACCTAATTAAAAAGAGCCCCTTCTTCACTCGTTAATGCACCAATAATCATAAACAAATGATATAATAAACATAACATTACATTCTGAAATAAGCCATTCTGCAAAATGAGGCACTAAAGTATATTTTGACACTAACAATAATAAACTACTCACTCCTGATATACTTTTCAACATTAGTGCTTTTGTACTTTTAATTGGAATGCGTTATTTTTTACTTCTAACAGAATCTTTCCATACTTCCACACTATAATTTCTTATACCTGAGCTAAATATCTGAGTTCTTCACCACCTGCCACTCTGGTTTTGCAGGTATGACAGCAGTGTTAACTCTGACAGGTGGAGGACGCGCTGCAGTCTCACTCTCCTCCGCTTTCCTCTCTGTTCTGTCATTGTTGCTGCTGTTGTGGTTCAGGATGCACGAAACTGACATTGATTCCATTAACTGATAGCTGATTATTTTCATGGTTCCCTTTTACACAATCTTATCGCCAGTATTTGTCATTTCATTGCAACACCAGCATGAATCTGTTTTCCACCATTAGCGGTTACCCATCATGCTCTTATTCTAACACTTGGAGCAGATTGTGAACCTGCGGGTCATTTATTGGTAATTGATTTCTTACCGAAGCCTGACCGCAGTCACTTTATGAGGACAAGCTGCTATAAACATGGATCAGAGGAATATGATGACAGATGATAAAGGACTGAAAAAACTGAATTTTAGATTTCTGAAAACAGGGAAAAATATCATATTTACAAAAGTAATAAGATACTTTGCAAGCCATTTTTTTGATAAATCAGCTTTCTGTTTGTTATATTTCTTCACTTCAATCTTGTATCAGTCAGATCTGAACTGGACCTGCAGCGTTATAAATAATGTATGACCGTTGTTTATTCTCAGGGATGATTAGTGATGGTCTGAGGAAGCTGCTGACCTCCCACAGTCAGGCGGCGGCTGCTGGTCAAAGTGGAGCTGATAACCTGCAGCTGAAGCTGACGCGATCCTCTCGTCTCTCTCCCTCTCTGGGGGGCTGTGTGGGAGACTAACTTGCTCCGCTTCGCTCTCGGCTCGAAAACAACAGATTTGATCCGTCGGCCGTGCTCACCGTCTACTGAAAGGTTGCTCTTTAAACAGAATATAAAATGAGCGGTGAGGGGAAGGCAGCGCTCACTTTGGCCCTGACGATTGTTAAAACTGAGGAGGCTCTCACACAAAGAAATCTTTCAGCACCAAGGACTGTTTCTCCTTCAGAGTACAGACTTTTGAGATGTTCCACACGTCTGTATTGTGATGTTTGATTCTGTTATCCTCGTTCATCTGGCGGAGAGGCAGGGTGTTGATTGGTGCTGCACCTCAAGATTAATGTGTGAAAACCTGCCAATTAACAGTGAAATGTACTGCACTGCTTCGAGTGCTAAGTGAAAAGGTTTTTCAATCAGAAACACATAACACCAGGCCGACTTATTGATTGGCTCAGATGTAACAGGTACAAATGTAATTTTGAAGTGAAAATGTGGAGAGCATGGAACCAGGTCTCAGTCAGAGGTTGTGTGATGGATTTCAGGCTCAGCGATATATTGATATTTTATCTTTAGTGTGATATGAGACTATTTTTATTTTATGGATAGGTAGGTTTGCACAGTTTATCTAAATATTATTGAAATTGACTGCTTTTGAGCGCCAAGCATCAGTGATGTAAACATGCACAGTCCAACAGCTTGCTCCAAGATATGTTGTGGTGGAGACAGGTCTGTAAAGACGAGGTGGAGACAGGTCTGTGAAGATGTGATGGAGACAGGTCTCTGTAGAGATGTGGTGGAGACAGGTCTCTGTAAAGATGAGGTGGAGACAGGTCTCTGTAAAGACGAGGTGGAGACAGGTCTCTGTAAAGATGAGGTGGAGACAGGTCTCTGTAGAGATGTGATGGAGACAGGTCTCTGTAAAGATGAGATGGAGACAGGTCTGTGTAAAGATGAGGTGGAGACAGGTCTCTGTAAAGATGAGGTGGAGACAGGTCTCTGTAAAGATGAGGTGGAGACAGGTCTCTGTAGAGATGAGGTGGAGACAGGTCTCTGTAGAGATGAGGTGGAGACAGGTCTCTGTAAAGATGAGGTGGAGACAGGTCTCTGTGAAGATGTGGTGGAGACAGATCTCTGTAAAGATGTGGTGGAGACAGGTCTCTGTAAAGATGAGGTGGAGACAGGTCTCTGTAAAGGCACAACAGTCTCTGATTTCCTGTTCAGCACAAACGTTGTCTTTAAGGCTTCAGTACAGTAAGAAAGATTTGTTGTCACATTCCCTGTCACACACTAACGTTTTGCGATGGTGGACAAACAGACCGACAGTCTAAAAGCATCGTTCCTCGCTCAGCTCTCATTTTCTCACGTCTAATCTACAAGAGACGTCTCTCTAATATGACATAATGAAGTCAGATTTAAGGGTTCTCTGTTGTTTGTGAGTGACATGCAGCGAACCACCAATCATTCTTGATCAGGGCCTGCTGTGCTCGATGAAACGCACTCCAACAAAATCATCCCCATCATACCACAATGATTAATCCAGGTCCAGGAGCCCTGATCGAGGTTTATATCATGTATCTGAATCACTGTTATTTCGAGGCCTTCAGACCTAGATGGACTTCAACAGCTGACATATTGTTCCTCTGTCATCACTCGACAGTGCCGGAGAGTTTAATCCAACCGTTTCACCAACTGTTCCACCTTTTTGTTTCAGTTTTATAACGAGAAAACCTGGACCTTCACCGCTCGGAGGCACCTGAAGGTAGAATACATTTAGAGCGTCTTGCAGTCCCTGACTGGATATTCACTGAGCAAAATGGGCTGGACTGTGAAATGAATGTATTCCTCATCGCCTCCACTGTGGCCCGAGGCTGCCAAGGAACTCTGGGGAGGGAGAGGAGTTATTGCTTAAGTGTGTTATGTGTATGCTCCGTGCATCTGTATGTATAAAGTGTTGTATCGATGCGCCTGAGGAGGAAGCGAGAAGCTCATCCCAGCGACACGGCGGAGGGGAGGGGAGGAGGTGTCAGAACATTAATGAACGGTTGTGTGTTTCTTCCATTCAGCGCTCCGGTGTGGTGACAGAGCTGCAATAATGGGGGCTGCACTTAATGAGATGTGTGAGAGGGGAGTACACAAACACACACACACACACAAACACACACAGCTTTCAGAGTACAGTGTGGACGGAGAGCCACTGGCCCCTGTTGGTCAGCAGAGGAAGTGACCCGGTTCTGGACACAGTCCGGACCGGCTTCAGTGATCGTGTCGTTTCTTTTGGCTCAGTCCCAACATACTTCAGCTTGACGTGCCATACTTTTATTTTTTTAATTCTCTCAAGTGGTGGTACTTCATTTTCATGCGAGTGGTGCTCGACGTGGTCAAGGGCAGTTTTGAAATGAATAAATTTGAATTTAAGACGAGTGTGATGTTTGTCTCTGTGTTTAGCCTGATTTTATTATTATTGTTTGTTGTTAGTTGTGTTGCATCCATTACCTTTTGTTGTTTGTATTGTATTGCAACGTTTGATGCTTCAGTCAAAAAGAGGATCACAACTGGATTTATCTGGTAAAAAAAATATAAAAAAGGAAAGAAACTAATCTCTTGCCTGTATTTCAGTAAATGTCAATAAAAAGAGAAGAGTGTTCGTTTCCCAGGACTGTACGAGCATTCAGAGTTTTAGTGACGTCAAAACACTAGAAAGGACAAATCCAAGGATCTGTCGCTTCTGGTACGTTATTTTCTTTCTTCTGTTTGAACATGTTCTGAGTTTTGGCACATTTTCCCATCTTGCTTTGGGTTAAACAGGATTTACATGAATCAGACCTGAATTCTTGAACATGGAATAATTTGTTAAAAGCTGCTGAACTTTGGCTCTCTGACATCACACACATGCACATACTGTTATTTTAGTTGTTTAGTATTCTAAAATGTATTTATTTTATTCTATTTTATACATCATTAAATCTATTTCCTCTAACTTTATTATTCACTCCATGGCATGTTTATTCTCCTGCAGTTTACCTTCATCTATTGTTTTTGTCGTTTCGTTTGACAGCGCGGTCTATCTAAGTGAAATGACGAGGTGAAGTCCGTCTTCTTACCGCAGTGTGTTCTGTTCGTTCAGACTGAAAATTAAGATTCAGAGTTTTGACTAATTTTGTATCGATCGTGTTTAAAGGATGATTAACTTTAAATTGAAGCGGTGCTGTTTCTGGCCACATCTGCTGCTTCTGCCCCTGAGCAACTTGACCTTTTCAGAGTCAAATTAATGAATGATCTTTTACAGTAATTCAGTTTTCCACCTCTAAATCAACTGATTTCACACATTTCCCTTCAGTTTTGTGTTGTTTTCTTGCAGCAGTCTTGGTGTTTGTGTCCTCGAGGCGGCTCGAGTCTTTGCAGTTTGATCAGTTTGCTCCTGATTGTTTAAGATCGTTGAGGTCAACTTGATGTTTCCGGTGTCTGAAGATATCAGCCTGCTGTCCGACTCTTCGGTGTGACGCAGCCTGTGTGAGATGCTACTGAGCGTTACACACCTGTAGGATGACTTTCAGTTGATCTGGTTTATGTGCTTACCTGAAAAAAACAAAAAAACGTCAATCATTGTTTAGACTGAAGCTGGAAAAAAAGAGAGAAACCTCACTCGTGTCTATTCCACACCAGATTATCGCTCACATGCTCTAACAGGAAAACACCTCAGAAGGCGAGACAGTTCACGCTGCAAGAGGATTTAATGGCAGTAATAAATTGTCGCAGCACCGAGACAAGTGATGTAATTTCCTGGGCCTTTGCTTTTTCTTCTAATCTGGTTTAATAGGATGTGAAGCTCCAGTTGTGCCTTAATCTGAGCGTGCAGACCACACAATCCTTTAGCACGCTCGTAGCCACAACTTGATATGACAGGGGCACTCCGCAAATTATTTACTCGGAAAGAGATTATTTCGCACGCCGAGAGCCAAAGGTGATGTAAGTTTTTTTTTTTAGCCGAGGATTGTTTTCTGCCGGCGTGCTGCTCCGGGATGTTTGGGGGAGGCTGACAGGGACACAACACCGGCTGCTCATTGGTATTCTGGAGCTGCTCTGCCTTGTCTTGCTGTACTATAGAATGCATAGACTTTGTGACAAAGTTGATGAAGCATGCATTTTCATCACAGAGCCGGGACAGAGCGGCGACGGTGTACGATGGAGGCATTAAGCAGCAGTGAGGGTGGCTGCACACACACACACATACACACTCGAGTTATGCAATATGTGTACAGGTTGCCGTACATGTGTGCTTCATATTTATGCATGACAGCTTGTACATACCGTCAGCTGTTAAAACAAGTTTAAATCAATAGCAGCATGTGTCGCTTCCATACATCCTCTCATGTCTTTGCGCAGCCGGAGTGAGTGGGCAGTGTGAGAACTGTGATCCTCCGCATGTAATGTGCGTTTCCTCCTCATTACCGGTTAATAATGACCCGTCCATTGCTTCAGAGCCAGCAGCTCACACGCTGCCTCCTAATTGTTCCGGGTCTTCATCAGAGAGGCTCCAGCTGCGAGGCGAAGCGACAGGTGCCCGCAGGTGGTATTAATACAATGGGAGGCTTTAAAAGCAGACTGCTAATCGCCGATCAGGCCCACTCATGTGAAAAGCTGCAGCGGTGACACACAACTCACAAGTGATTAAAGTACCTGTAACTTGACTTGGATGAAAATAAATGACCTGAGACTCGACTTGGAAGTAAAAGACTCAGGACAGTTTGTTGAGGATGATGGAGGGAATATTTTATAATGACATGAGTCACATCGTGGCTGATCTTCCTAAAAATATCCAGCGGTTTCACTCTCACACACACACACTCTTGTTTTGGCTTTAAATACCAGCACAAGCACAACAGGAAATCTGTCCAGACTTCTCTTATAACGCGCTCTTTTGCCACGAAGACAGCTGAAGGTTTCCGTACCTGTCGTGAGAAATATCAGTACCTCCGATTCTTTACTCATATTTTATATATTCTCCTTTTATCAGATATTCCCTCACTGTAATCTGTATACTCTGTGATTTCATTTTGTACATGCAGCATATTGAATATCTGTCTGAGTTCTCTGTGACTCTTCCTGAACTTTCTTCCATTTTCCTTTTCTTTCCCTCCCAGTTTTCATTGCGGCGTTTTTACTTACTTGTATTGAAAGTCTGTCACTCACCGTGCAGATGAACGACAGACTGAGGAATTGTGGTTATGGCAATTTTTGGGCTATATAATTAAGAGAGACTGACTTGAACATATCGATGGTTTTGCAGAAACATAAACTGCCAACCTTTCATTCTGGCGCCTGGACTGCAAAACTTCAGAATCATCATGTTTTTAAGTTTTCTTCACTTTGAAAGAAACGCAGTGATACTCATCTGCACATCTACTAGTACGTTGCAAACAGGAAGTGCTTTTAGCTGATGCGGCCAACATGTAAACAAATATACGCTCAAAAAATATGTTCGAGCTGTAGCCTGAAGCATAATTCGTCAAAAACATGGAAACACTACACGTTTTCTTCACACACGAGGAGTGTTATCTCAGTTCTGTCTGAACACCTCGTGAACACGATGAATATGTACGGATCACTTAACTGCACAAGAATCTGATAAGACGCTCTTCCTTTTAGTCTCTGCGCTGTGAGAATAATAAAACCTCTCCCCTGCCTGTGAATATACAGAACAGCGCTTTTGTTTTATGACAATCTTCACACCGCGCTTTTAGAAGGATGAGATGCATCTTCAGCGCGGCTATAAGCTCCTGAAGTGACCTTCTCCTGCTGCACATTTAACTCCGGTGCAGACACAGTGGGACCGCTCTGGCGGAGAGATGATACTGTAGTGATTAAATGGCTGACTGCTGGGCTGGGTTCAGCAGCGGAGGCAAGCTGTGGCTCTGTCTCCTCCACCCTGCAATTAAACCATCTGACAAAAGGGCAAAGAATAGTGATTATTCATGGCTGGTTTTATGTCGCAAGCAGCAGATTGCTGCAGTACTTTGTTCATCTCGTCATGTTTGCTTGTCGTTTTAAATAATCCCTCCATTTGTTCGATGTGTTTACATGTGTGTACACTTTCTGTGCGATCGTGGGCGGTTCTCAAGGCTCCAACCGCATCGTCGACTGCTCCAGTATGTTTCTCCGCTTTTCTTGCTGACCTTACTGAGGAGACAGTGTAGCTGAGAAGCAAATAAAACAATGATTTGAGCGCAGACCCTGATAATCAATTGAACTCTTCTGTAAAAACAAGCTGTAGAAATGTGGGAAGCTGTTACCGGCTGCTGTGACTCTTCGACCTTTGTGTGCTTGCAGGTCGGAAGTGTTCACGCAGTAAACTCACATTAGTATGTGTGCGGGGAAGCGCAGAGATGTGGTTGTCGAGTGAAGCCAGAAAGTTCAGAAAAAGAGCATTTTTCTGTCTTTTCAGTCAACAAGCGCGATGACCTCCAAACACCAGCGGAGTCGCCCGGTTGTTCGGCTTTATGGACAAAAGATAAGACGGGTCGCACCTCGTTAGTCACCTGGTGAAAATGTAACGATCCAACATCCAACATTTTGATCTCAAGGTCTTCGTCTGGACAGAATCACGACTCGGCTTTGTAAAAGGTAAGAAAGGCCGCCGGGGACTTTTGTTGTTTATCTGGAGGAATTTTACCTGCAGAGATCAGTCGGGTACCTCGAGATCACGCTGGACGAGGTCGCTGCTCGGATGCTTTAAGTCAGAGTAAATAACGCCGATGATATCTTCAGCGTTTGAAGACTACTAATTATAACGGAGAGCCGTGTTGGGATTTTGGGCTCATCAATGCTCAATGTATACAGACTCAGACGGAGCCCGCTGTCTGTCCGTATGTGTGCACGAGGCTGCGGACAAAATGGACCAGTTCTACAGAAATCCTGGAGCGTATCAGACTAGTTCGTCTGGTGCTTTGGACAGTGACATCTAGGCATGACAATGACGCCACTGTTCAAGACCATATTGAACATTTGGACGTGTAAAACCAACGTATACTTTTCAGTGAGACATTTGGACATTTGTAGAACCAGGTAACGTTCCTGGATGTGTTAATCTGGCTACACGTCAGCCAAGAGTGAACCAGATAAACCAGAACTGACCCGATTCTGGGCCACACTTCATTTTTACTGACAGCTGTGTGAGTGATTGCAGGTTTAACCCTTCCACTGCACGCTCACATGGGCTCCAGACGTCCTGCGCGAGAGAAAGAATAGATGAATGTTTCACTCGTCTGAATTCTGTTCCCTGAATCTGGATAAGAAAATATGACCGACGAGGACCTGTAAGGAAAAAGATAAAAGCATTTCATTTTCTTTATTTCTTCTCCCGGAGCAATGAAAAGCTAAAATAACGGTGGGTGGATGGAAAATCATTGCAGGGTGCTAAAAGATAAGATGAATGTCTCGAAAGCAGACGGAATATTGAATTTAAGAAAATCCATGAATTTATTTCTTTTCGCCTGAACCGATATAAAGTTCCAGCCGCTTATTTGAGAAGACTCTGGTCATTGTGGGGGATTCTGTGATTCAGTCTCATGTCATAAAAAAATATTAACTTTACTCCCACATCGCACCTACTCATCCTCGCTCACTGACTAAACCTCACACCGCAACTTCGACTAAAACTCAAAGCGAAGCCTGCCGCCCCCCCCCCTCCCCCCCTCGCCCTCCCCCAACCTGCAACTTTGTGATTTATAGTTGGCAAGGCGCGGACTTATTTATTTATATCCTCTCAAGATAGCTGATCGTAAAGCAAAAGAAGAGGCAAGAAGGGAGGGAGGGCTGGAGAAGCAGCTTGATAAATGGTCCGAGGGAAAAAAACGGACACCTGATAGGCAATTCCAACGGGCGAGAGACGGATATTGGCCAGAAAATAAAAACGCCTCCCTCAGCTCAGATAACACCTCAATCTGTCTCTTAAAGGACTGAGAAGAACGGAGCGATGATTCCATTAAGGGGCATAACCGATTCTTTTCAATGTGTTTGCAGAATAAGAGTGCCTCCGTGTCCCCTTTTCTGAATGTCAATTGTATCTGTTTGTCGCCGCCGCTCGGGCCGGCAGTCAGCGGGAGACGCCAGGCGGAGACGGATTGGTCGCCAATTATCAGCTTCCTTCTGGATTCGCTGATTACGGAGCTCAAGAAAATTGAATATAGAGAGCAGACAGAGGTGCTAATGCGGCGCCTTCGGTTGCTGCGAGCCTGCGGTGTGACAGAAAGCAGATACGTGGCCGCGGCTGTAAGAATGGCTGTTTTGTGTCCTGCCTCAATAACAGAAAATGAGTCGCTAAATAGGCTTCCTGTTGGTTTTCGCTGAAGCCGACCTCGCTCTGTTGTCTGAGAGCGCCGCTAAGCCGCCCCTCATTCTGTGCATGTTAACAGAACTGCTGCTGACAGCGGCTGCACTGAATACAAACCTCCTCCTGCTGGATTGTGTGCCGTGAATCTTCTCCTTTTCTTTCCATTCACGGGCGGCTGCTGTGCAAATTCTGTCTTTGTGTTTGGAATTCTTTATGCGAGCTGCTCGAATAAGCGTCGACGCACAATAAGCATAAACTTCAGCTGCTGAGAACGCTCCGCTGCTCAGGTAGATAATGTGTCGCGTCTCCGGCCCGCTGGAGGTAATGTGTCGTGTTCGGGAGGATCTGCAGAGTCGTTCCAACACCCTGCTGATGCATTACCGTCCGGTGGCCAGCAGAAGTCAGCATTGTTCTACTGAAGACAGCCTTCAGACTGACCTCACTCACTCTCCTGCAGAGTTATTCATTTAACAACCGTTTCAGGACGATAATATCGCCCATAAATCTCACCGCCGTTACATCACACACGCTGATACCTGCAGTCACCTCCGCTTCTGATCCGTCCTCGGGGAGTTCGAGAGGAAAATCCCGTCTCACAAACAAAACATGTTCTCTCCGCTCTCGGTTTATGGAAGTAGATTATCTGTAGTTTATACCTCGGGGGGGATTAAAGTGATTTCTCAGTTGCTGTATCTGTCTGAAATAAAAGTCCATTCAATATGTGTTTTGCATTTATGTTTTAAAGTTAGCTCCTCCACAAGAAACCAAACAAAAAGAATGAAATTAGCTGTTGCTCTTCTCTGAAATCAGGATTATGAAGCTTCATGTAACATTTTTATGACATTATTGAGTCATGACTGAGTCAGTTACACAGCAAGTGAATGAAGTCTGCAGTCAATCAAGGCTGGAAGTCTGGAACGAGTTAGATTAATGAGACCTGCCATCAGCGTCTCCTCGTGCAACTGGATGTAACCGTCAGACAAGAAGAGTGAAGCAAATAACAAAATAAATGGCGGCAGGATGCAACAGTGAAAAACTAAAACATTTATTTGTCTGATAAGTGAGTGTAGTAAGATAAACCATTATTTCAAAAGGGCAGGAATTCAAAAAAATCATAAAATAATTGAATACAAAAAAGGTTGGTGAATACTCTCCAGATTCAACCTCTTTGTAACAAACTATATTCTTTAAATGTTCACATGTTTAGGGCATAAACACGTGTATTGAACGTGACGTCTTCTCGTGTCTTGTTTAGAATTTGACTCAAACAAAACTCAAACTACATCAGTCCCAAAAAAAATGTGTTCTTTGTCTTCCATTTCAGAATTTTGTTGCAAACATTTAGAAAATGTACTAAAATTAACAAAAATATCTGCATGCTAACCAGCTAGCCTGTCACTAAATCTCCTGTGTCGGCAGCGTGAACACCAACACTCCCAGTTGGACCGCTAGCTGCATGGCTAACCGAGCTAACAGGCTAACAGCAGCTACAGTTACGGTGATAAGCTGCCCTCTGTTAGTTTGGAGCATGAATCCGACACGTGGCACCTTTAACCTGTTATGTTTTCCTTAACCATGTCGTTCTGTTGCCTAAAGCTGACCAAACTGTGAGCGTATCCTGAAGCTGTGGTGCATGTAGCTGCTGCGGGAGTCAATGGCTTGAGGATGTTTTAACTCTCCTGCTGTAACAGTGTCTACCTGCTTGATAATTCATATATAAAGAGATTGTTACATTCATTGTCCTCATCAGAGAGCCACGCAGGCTGAATATGAAGTTCTGAGCTCTGGCTGAACAAAGTTCCACACTGCAGACGTCTGAATGTGGGACAATGTCACAGTTTTGTTCGACTGGAGAGGAGGAAGGTGGAAGAAGCTGAGGTGTGATACCACGATCCGAGTGATGGAAGCTGCGGGAGGCTCGGCTCTGTAGACAGCAGGAGAGGATGAAATCAGAAGGAGAGAATGTCACAGTGCACAATGAAACCTCTCATGCAGTCATGGAGTCGCCCTTTGGGGTCACACCTTGTGTTTTGTATCGCCTCCGGGCCGACCCGGGGTCTGACACACATGTGGGTGTTTCTGCCGGTGTCGGCTCACACTGTCAGCGTGGAGGTTCTGCCGTCAGCGGGCTAACGAGAGGTCACACTGAGACCCCTCCCCCTCCCCGGGTTTATCAACACTCCCACCAGTCGCCGCCAAAACAAATCGATACCCGATGCTGTGATGCAGCAAGATTGTGGATTTTTTCCCGAATGTTTCCCCTCTGCTTGTGTAAAATAAAGGCCGCAGCGAGTGAGAGGCTGTTTGGAGTCAAGATGTCGGGTTGTGTGATGAATGGAAATAGTTTTATCCCCCCCGGCGATTAAAGCGCAGGCAACACCCGCCTGGATATTCACATGACCCTGCAGATTGCATCTCAGAGACGAGATGAAGATGATCCATCTTCATTTACAGCGCTTCATATCTGACGGGGCTGTGTGTGTGTGTGTGTGTGTGTGTTCAATTGATCTGTTCATAATGTTATGAATTTATATAAGGCCATCTCTCGGAACGCGTACCTATCTGCATTCCCCCCGCGCTCGCATCCTCCTCTCATCTTCCACGTATCGGTATAATCAGCAGGTACACGGCTGACATTCAGAGCCTTGACAGTAAAACAGCGGGGACTCCTCGGCTTACTGAATCACGCAGAATGTGAATACAAAACAACGCTGCGAGGCTCTTGTGATGCATGGACGTGCATAATTACACAACGCAGGATCTCTCTCCCTCAGCTGCGCTCCTTTGTTTGGGAATCGTCCTTCCTTTTGACAAAGTTGTTTATCCCTCAGTCAGCTGCCCCCACATGTCGTGTGAGAGACGGACAGATTTGTGCATTTGGCACAAAGAGTCTGAAGAATAATAACAAGGCTGCTGATATCACATATTATTCTCATTGTCATCAAACACAATGAAAAGAGCCAAATTGAAAATGTATTCAAACCCTGATGTTTCTTCTTCTTGTCTCTCTCGTACATATTATTACTTTTCCTAAAAATCAGATGCTGCAGTAACAACACACTTCAGTCTGTCACATCAAGGTTTGTGCAAAACTGCATCCTCCAAACTGTAGTTCCAGGTCAGCGTCGGTCAGCAGAGATGTACAGTACTGTACCTACAGTCCCTGAGGGATTCAGATACCGTATATCAAACAGGAGCAGCCGGTGTAGGGAGAGGGCCGTATTGATTTATTCCCTGAAAGAGAAGTTTTGCTGATGTTTGAAGCTTGGCAGGTGTTTGGATCAGACGCCGGAGCCAAAGTTTAGCGCTGAGGCGGAGCATTGTTAGACCAGTGGGATGTCTGTGACAGAAAAAGAGCTTGAATTCATGGCGGTGGTGCCAAAGAAGAGAAAGTCGATCGGCTGGATACAGTTCACTTCATGGAGGGGGAGTAGAGGTATGTGTGTGTGTGTGTGTGTGTGTGTGTGTGGACAGGAGTGAGTGGGGAGTTATGCAAAACTTTTCTTTAGGCTGCTGCTTTTTCTTTCTTTAGTTTCTTTACGTTTCTGTGCTCAAGATCGTGCAAAGCCCCCATTCCGTCAGCGTCAGCAGACGATCTTGTTTGGCCTGAAAATATTTGCTGCAGACGTCCCGAAGGTTTTGTTGGAGGTGGACGTTTTTGAACGGTCCCCCTTTAACGATCGATTTTCCAGTTCTCAAAAGTATCATAACGCACCAGTGGTTCTTTGGAAGTGTTGACTCGGTCGGGCTAAGAAAGAGGATTAATGTTTGTTTCCTTCAACAAGGCTGGTTCTGACTAAATGACGGGACATCAAGTCACACCAATGATTCACGCAAGGTACCATGGGTAAGGAATACAGTGGATTACCCCTTTGTATATATTTTATTATTAGAGTGTGTGAGTTTTTGTGTCAAGCTGAATGTTTTCACTTTTATATCTCCGTCCCAAAGGACCAGACGTTGCCGTGAACGTGCTGCACACACGTTCCGTACGTGCTTCTTTCCCCGAGCTCGACTTTCGCTTCCTGTTTGAGATTCTGAGCTTGTGTTACAGTAACTGTCAAAGGATTACACCTTTAATTACACCAGAAAAACTCTCGGCGGTTTGATTCCGTCCAGCGTCTCTGAGTCAGCTGCCTCATCAGATACCAACGTTGTTATGAGGTTCATTGATAACCTGGTCAAAGAAACCTGATAATTAAATCTACTTTTAGAGCGGGAGCATAAAAAGACCAGCGGAGATCAGCTGTGATTCTCCCGCTATTTGAAATGTTCCAGTAAACAAAATTCCCCCGTAAAAGTTGTGAAAGGTAAGAATAATTGCTCTGAACTATCGGCGCCGGCCTCCAGTAATGTGTTTCTTATCACAGCTGAGGTGCCGCGATGCTCCGCAGCACCGCGTTGTTATGAGATGCACATTGCAGCCGTCACGGATAATTCCATTTTTTTTCTCCACGAGATAGCAGATGCAGCTTCTTCAGCCCGAGAGTTTGTACTTCGAGTAACAAAAAGAGAAAGTTGCAGTTACTGATACAGAAACCTGCAGCAGCCATCTGGACCGCACATCCTCTGAATCACAAGTAAAGCTCAGTCACAGCCGTCAGTCACACACTGATGATGTCTCGTTTGATTGACTGTCCGTCTGTGAACCTCAAGGGCAAGAATATATAAACTGTTCACCAAATTTCTCTCGTTCCTTTTTCTTTTTGCTCACTGTGAGGGAACTTAGAACGACTCATCACCAGATTGTTGGAGCATCGTTCAGTTCCTTGGTTCACAATTAATGTTTAAATTAGCAGCAGACAGAAAAAGTTAGCGACTCGCTGGTGGACATTTATTCAGGAGCTGGTGGAGAACAAATCAGAGCTAAAAGTGAAGTTCATCATCTGATGCTCCAAGCAGAGATATTAACTTTTTAGCAGGTCGTAAGTATTTTATAAGACGCCGATGTATCTGTTGAGGTTCATCCTGCATGACTTACTCTCCATGCTCAAATTATATTTTTCTACCAGTTGATATCTAGTTGATACCTGCTGATATTGTATATTCTGTTTTGCTGGGCTCCATCCTCAGCTTCAGCGTCAGAGCCAGCGGTGCTGCTGTCCTCGCTGCAGCCGACCACACACGACTCATCTGAATTTGTATAAACCACCTGAGGGTAAAAATAATCTCGGTAAATGTGATTCAGAATTTTAAACAACATAAATTAACATAAATCAATATATATCCCGAGTAGCATCTTTAAACCGGGGACAGAATCAACACATACTTCAGCGGGTCCATACTGTCCATACAGTGTACAGCTCAGCCCAGACGGTCAGAACCAAGTCACACGAATTCTGTACAAACTGAGACGCCTCAAGCCTTTAAAAATGTCCCAGGACAAAAAAAAAACACTTTGCATTTATCTTCCTGTTCTGTTAGAAGCAAAGAAGTCTCGTCAGCATCTCACAGAAACACAGCAGCCGAGCACACACACACACACACACACACACACACACAGCAACTAACACACAAGAAAATAGAATTATACCTAATAGTATTACGCCCTGAAAGTAAGTCCCGTGTGATGCCGGATGATGCCTCCTTTCACCAAACAACATTTTTCAGCCTCCAGGGCGCTACAGCAGCAGTTAGACTTAAACGCCTAACCACGGAGAACCTTTAGAAACCAGCACGCCCTTCATTTAATCTCCTTGCTCCCTAACCTGATTCCCCCTTCATCTTCTTTGGCCGGGGGAATCTAATTCACAGGAGGTCGATGACAGAATGGGGCCTGTGGTCCCGTCTAAAGGCTCCCGTGCTTTTCTTCTCGCCGGTGTGGAGAGATTAGTGTAGTTAAAGCCGGACATCAAAGGACGAGCGTGACGGGGAATTTATTACAGCGGAGGTTTCCAGAGTTGACGGAAAGTTACGAGGGAAATATGTTTTTTTGTGACCACTGACCACCTTTACGTAACTTAAAGCGAAACTCTCACCAAAATGTATCTTATGCCTTTTTTTGTGAATGAACCCGAGTCAAACGTTTGTTTGTTTGTTTGTATTTTCGGGTCAAACTCATTTTCAATGGGAGTGCTACGGGCACTTTTACGCTAACATCAAAATCTCTATTTTTAAAACAGTGAGAAGACTCGACACAACATGAAACTTTGCTCGTAGTATCACCAGGGTCTCTACACATGAACACGAGCATTGAGAACATTGTTTGTGTACACAGAGTTACTAAAAAGAAGGTTTTTGAACAACTCACGTTAGCAGTAGCTTGTTCCGCTCGCCGCCGTCCTGCCAGTGGAGAAGTGTCGATCTCTGAATGTGACGTAACCTGGAGGACAGTTAAGGTGGAACGCTCCTAAAGCTTAGTTCCATATAAATGCACAGATGATTAATTGTTTTGTTGTTAGTGGAAAACAATATTGACCTTGAAGTTGAAAAAGGAGCCTCATATAAGAAACAATACTAAAATAAAAAGCCGGAAAAGTCACGTGAGATCTCGCGTGGATAGTTGTTGCTGGAAGACAGAAGTTCCACCTTAACTGTCCTCCAGGTTGCGTCACATTCTGAGATTGATACTTCTCGGAAAACACAACTGCTAACGTGAGTTGTTCAAAAACTTTATTTTTAGTAACTCTGTGCACACAAACAATGTTCTCAATGCTCGTGTTCATGTGTAGAAACCCTGGTGATACTACGAGCAAAGTTTCATGTTGTGTCGAGCCTTCTTACTGTTTTAGAAACAGAGATTTTGATGCTACCGCTAAAGTGCCCGTAGCACTCCCATTGAAAATGACTTTGACCCGGAAACCAATATACGGTAAATCTTAAAAGTGGCGCTTACGACGTGATTTCGACTTTTGAACGAACGTTTGACTCGGGTACATTCACAAATATACCGTAGGTTGCATTTTAGCGAGTTTCACTTTAACGACTGTTCCAGCCGTTGCAACAAAGGTGATGGACACCAGGTTGCATGCTAACTCTTTATTTGTCAAGCCGTGTGTCAATCACATTGGTCTTGGTCTTGCTTTTTTTTTTAACATTGCTGTATGTTATATCTGTAATATTAGTTGTTCAGTAACATCACTGTGTCTTCTTGACTGATGCATCTTGCAACAGTTGTCTCATGTTGGAGTGAAGTTCCCCTTTAATTTAGAAAGTTAGCATCAGTGCACGGCGCTGCTGTCCCAGCAGTGGATCGTCTGCTTTGCCTAATTTACGGTTCATATTTTGCTGCTATTGACCCGCCTTCAGAGAGGAGCTGCTGGGTTGCCCACAACAGCGATCCCTCCCTCCCTCCCTCCGTCCCCCTGCAGCATGAACACCCCTTGCCCAGGCATGAAATTGACCTTGGCCTGCAGGCACGGTGCTGAGATAAGCCCAAACAGGCGCGATAAAAACCCGATTCCCCGGGCACCCATGGACGGGAGCGGTGAGAGAGCAACCTTGGGGCGGTGACGTCAGAGAGGCTTTATTATCCCCTGGCTGCGAGCGCGGGGAAAGACATGCAGAGAGAGCCTGAACGCAGCTCGCCGGCCCACCTGCCTGCACATACTGCCTGTGTGGCCGCATTAAAATTCATGAGCTACGCCGGTTTGAATGCCAAGGTTTACGGCGGCGCTCTCCCTCTGCATAGGTCCTCAGGGATGAACACCGGGGAGAGATTAGAGGAGGACGGGGGAGACAGATACGGGATCAAGAGGGGAAGAGAGTGAGAGGGAGAGATATGGAGGATTGGAGGAGATAAGG
Organism: Diplodus sargus; assembly: GCA_903131615.1. Classification (NCBI taxonomy): domain Eukaryota; kingdom Metazoa; phylum Chordata; class Actinopteri; order Spariformes; family Sparidae; genus Diplodus; species Diplodus sargus. Next base: position 337,282 of record CAEMYA010000245.1, on the reverse strand, counting down.
GAAGAATGGAGGAAAGGGGGGTTAAAGAAGCAGCAGCAGAAATCTTAACCCTGTTGCCAGATACAGTTGGACATTTCATCAAAACCTGGGATTACGTTCAGTGTTTGTAAAACCAGCCTTTCTTCTATGATATTCCAGTGCAGTGAATACAGTATTTGATGGTCGACGCTGTAGCAGCAGTTTGTGAAGCAGTTTTCCTGAAGGATTTGTGTACAGACGCATGAATTATAGATATTTTTAACGACACTCTGCAGAGATAAAAATGGAAAATTCAAATCCAAATGCACAAATCTGAGAGATGAAACTCTGATAGTGTTTCAGAAACTGATTTCTATGAACATATAACCAAAAAAGTGACAGTCCTGGACTTTGTTTGTCCGCCGACCGCCTCCAGCTGCGCTCATGTGGTGTTTTATTCAGTCAGAAACGTTGTGCAGGGCACGAAAGATAGTCGAGCTCAGAGTCACACAAAAAAAAAGTCCTGTAATGTAATTCTGTGTTGGCATGGTAACAGGAGGTGTTGGTAATGGTTATGCCGTGGTTGGTGCTTAGACGCAGCCGCTGCTCTGCCTGAAGGGTTAGGTAGGTTTTCCATTTGCCAGTCCGGTCTAAGTGTGTGAGCGTTTGTATAGAGAGAGATAGCAACATGCGGCTAGTTAGCAGGAGCCCCAGGATAGCCGATTAAGCTCCACAGGGTGCGAGTCCGACCGACTACCCCCAAATGTGGTTTGGATCCTATTTCATGTGTTTTTTTTGCCTTCCACACTCCCTAAAATCAATCTGGATGTGCCAAAGAACAGATTTGAGCTAGAAGTCTGAACACAGCAGCAACATTTCACTGTGATAAAATTCAATAATGCTGGTCCTGTTTTTTTGGCTTAATATCAAACTGCTTTAAACGTCTTTCCATCGGCCCAAACGGCCTAAATCTAAAACACCAGCACACAAGAGTGCTCACAGTGACAATGCTAAGACGCTAATGTTTACCTGCTGTGATTTACCAACCTTAAGTCAGCGTGTTAACATTCACACTGAACTCAGCAGATGTTGAGATATTGTTATTGATATATGCTCAGATGTTGGAAAGGAGAACTTTCCAGAAATGTACATCAAGTCTGAATCAAAGTGGACGAATCTCTCACTTAACACGTCACGTCCTGCACCGGCAGCGGACGGCGGCTCTGGATACAAGTCATGTGGAATTGTTCAATATAACATGAAGTCTGAGCTGAGAAATATTCAAGGAGCAAGGACGAGAGGAAAACACTGAGACAGATAAAGATCGGGAGAAAGAATGAGTCACAACAGTTGAAGGCGGCATAAAGCAAAAAAAGAAGCCGTGGTGCCGAGTGGCAGCCCGCTAAATGAATCGCTCAGGGTCAAGCAGAATAAAAACGCTGAAGAGGTTTGAGGTGAAAGGAGCTCGAGCGAGGTTCTGCAAAACACAAAACACACGAGGAGCTTTTGGAGGATAAAAAGTTTCCCTGGTGGAGAGAGAAAAGCCGACCGAAGTGAGCTGCCGACAGTTAAAAACCTGGCAACTAAGACGTGCAGTGTGATGGATGGGGGAGGAGGGAGGGAGTGCAGGTGAGTGAGTGAGGGAGAAGTGAGGTGTGCAAATAAGCAGAGAGGGATGGAGTGAGTGAACGAGCGGGAGACTGACAGACTGAGAGGGCGAGGCACTGACTGAATAAGGGAATGGGACACGGCTGACTGACGGATAGAGAGAGGAAGTGAACGAGGGAGAGATTGGGTGACAGTCTTACTTAGCGAGACATTGGGTGGAATAAAAATCACGGGAGTGTTGTTGGAGCGGGAGCAGTGCCTGGTCACGGACACAGGGGGGCAGTGTTGCACTGAACACCTCACAGGACTCAGGGAGGGTTTGTGATGAAGGTGAAGTGAAGCTGAGGCGCTTCAGACGGATTCATACTGCAGAGGTTCACATGAAAGGTGATACTATATTTTAACCCGTTCTCCTCCCAGCGCAATCAGAAACAATCAGTGCATGATTTATTAGACGCTATCGTGTGATATAAATCATCCTGTAAAGCTTCTGTTACTGACACATACAGACAACACATATTCTAGTTATGTTGTATTATTTTTATGATCATATTATCACCTGGAAAGATAGTTTACCTTCAATCATACGTGACATCAAGTCACAGGTTTAAAAATGGTTCGTTCTTCCGATGATGCTACATCGATTTATAAAACATTGAATATTATATATTATTTTTGCTGTGCTAGCATCTGTTTACAGGCCATCGAGTGTTTGTAAACTCATTCACGTCCCATCAGGTGATGTGTAATAACTTTGCTGATTGCCTTTTTTAAAAATCTGGCACCATCATCAGGGCTGAATCATTTTTTCTCCAATATTTTAGTTATGAACCAGAGGTGATGACACACACTGTGGCTGCTGAGCGGATTATTAATGTGATTTCGTGTGTGATGACTAACTGGACCGATTAAACTGGGTCGGTCCTGGTCGGATCCAGATCCAGTCGCGGCCTCGTAGTCTTGTGAAAACATGTTTGGTATCAGCAGCTACATGCAGGTAATCCAGCCTGTTTTGTTCACATCTCTCCATCAGCATCTCACACAAACATTGCAGTTTTTCTCCTCTTGTTTTGCCTTTTCGGTTATAATTTCCCTGCTGTATTACAGTTTGAGCTGCTGGTTGCAGTGGATGTTTGTTTCTGTCCGTCTGCTGGCAGATCTCAGAGGTTAGTTATCTCGGTTCTGTGTGCCGTCATCACTTTAGACGTCGGGTTTCTGACTGTCAAAGACGACAGAATCTGTGCAGGTTTGTAGAAAACATTCCCATCAGCCTCTGCAGTAGCCCTACTTTGTTTCCTGTTCGAATTAGCATAGCATGTTAGCATGCAGACAACAATGTACCTGCTCACATCACCATGTAGCTTTCTTATTAAGAGCATGTTAGCATGCTGCCAAGGATGCATTATAGTTTGTGCTGTTAGATACTAAAAATAAAGCCCACAGTCACGTCTTCTTTTGTCCAACAAACGATCCAGAATCCAAACACTCTTCATTTCTTTTGTTCGACTGATTAATCGGCTAATCGTTGCAGCTCTGATGCTAATATTAGCACCGAGCGTAGCAGAGCTGCTATTGTGACTGTGGATGGAAACTTCATGTCAGAAAGTTTAATTGTCAAAAGCGTTTTTAAATGCAAAAAGTGTCCTTATGTGTCCTAACAGCTGCCGTGTGTTAAGTGTGTATATGATGGCTATAAATGCTAAGAAGGATTGAAGTGACATTTCTTATTTATCCTTCATGGTGACTGAACCATACAGCGACGTTACAGGAAGAATCATCGGCAGAGATGCAGTCGAGAGTCTCCTAATGGTTACAAGTGCATTTTTCTCTCAGCAGCCTCTCAGACATCACTTTTTAAGAGTCGCTTATCAATTTGAACCTTCTTAAGAACACCTGAAGTGGAGCGACATTTCTGTGTGAAGAAAACAACCTCTCCTCTGAACTGTCGACGTGACTCACCTCGACAGACTCGCTACAACTTTGGAAAAGGGAAGATAAATGTCTTTGTGGGGACTGTTGTGTCTCTTTCCCCCCCGACACAAAGTGTTTCAATACATTCAGTTGAACTCTCGTAGACAATAACAAACGAGCCGCTAATTATAGGACGGGAGCGAGAACTGCCACAGGGAAGTCGAGCACTGCTCTGACTCCCAGAGAGAGTGCGAACAATAGGAGACCTTCTCTGTGAAATCATTCGTTAAATCCATAAAAGACGCGAGGTCTTGTTGGTGGAGAGGGAGCAAGTACACAAGAGTTCACAAGGACGCCTGCTACAGTCGCGCATGTGTGGGTTTATCGAATATAACAGTCAAGATATTAAATTCAATACTTTGCTCCCAGGACCTCTCCGTTAAATGGCACCATGGATTGTATATTCTCCCATACTTTTCCTTTTCCTTTTGTCTGTGACATTTCCAGCAGACACAGTCATCTGAGAGGGGAATATTGTGGTTTAAGGTTGAAAATAAGGACACGGCCGCTTCAGCAGCTCCGCAGCCTGCAGTGTTTATCTGCCGCTGTCAGAGAGCTGCAACGCACTCCAGCGCCCGCCAGAGGAGAAAACACTGGCACCGAGGATCCGAGGACGTAGGTTTGGTTTTGGGACATCACAGAAATTGAATATAGTTCTTATCATGTATTTGCAAGCTTTTGAATACGGAGACGAGATCTGAATATTATGACAGCCAACCCATCGCTGCCCCCGACGCTCAGCCTTTCATTCACGATCTGAGTCGCTGTCTTGTCGTCGTCATCGCGCCTTTACAAGCTCCAGAAATGTTTTTATCGTCTGAATCTGGTGATACGAGTTTCATATCTGAAAGACCAACATGAGAGATATAATCCAGGTTACTGTGAACGACTGAATCAATAATTACAAACAGGATGAAGCTCCCTACTACATCACACGTTAGCAAGAAAACACAGAGCCAGATCCATGCTATTACTTATACATGCTAACTGATGATATCGCTAACCCATGTGAGTTACCTTGCTCTTGCTTGTGATGGTAGTAATTGCGACTGTTAGCCACGCCCCCTTTTTCTGTCCCAGAGACGTTCGCTGTCAGTCAGAAAGAAAAACGTACGTCTAGCAGCTGCTTTTAGACATTTTATGTAGTTTTCTAGCAGATGGAAATCACAAGGAGTCACGTTCACGCAATGTAAAGTTGATAAAAAGCAATGAGGATCGGCCGAGACTTGATTACGCTCCGTCTCTGCAGCTCATGTTCAGTTTCAGGTCAGTAGGGGGCGCTCAGCTTACTCCCAGCTCTGCCCAGGTGAACCCACTTTAACACTGCAGCAGGTAATGTGAGGAAACCTGACGATGTGCAGCCTCGTCTTCACCGCAGCAGGTCTAATGTTTTCTCTCCCCTGCAGTTAAATATCAAGTCTCCCCTGAGTTTTCTTTTTTATTCAGCAGCATTCATAAGCGAGCGTCTCCACAGCAGCCAGACGCACCGTGGCATCATCAAGCATCCTGTGTTATGAAGCGCTGTGAAGCAGAGAACAGTGTTTTAACGTGATTACATGCTGAAAAATACGCTCCGCAGCGACGAGAGGGAGGAGCATCGTCCTCCCCGCGGAGGTTTGACAGCTGCTGTGAAACAATCAGCAGTTTACCTGCAAATAAAACCACAAGCTGTTAGATGAAATATCCCGACTACACACAGAAAGTGAGGCTGGTACCGGCGGCGTGTCACTGCGGCTGTGTGTGTTACAGTGCTGGACGGTGCTGTCTGGGCTCTGACAGCCGCTGTGCTGCTGCCTTTTCCCTGATTGGTGCGAGCTCGCTCCAGATTCTGATGGACGGTTCTGCTCCATAATGGGACAACAACGGGGGCACGGCTGGTTGAGATGTCCAAAATATCACTCCACTTTATGGAGCTCAGTGCAGATCTGGCTCTTCCTGTCATGTGCTGACGATGTGGTGTGAAGCGCTCAGCAGGGAGGAGGGAGATGTTGATTTATGGACACAGATAACGTCTCTGTGAGGACGTATTACAGCCGTCGTGTTCCAGCTTCATTGTTTATTTATTGCGCACTTTGTCAGAAGACGTCATGATCATAAAATCAGCAGGATGTGATGTTAGTGAATGTTTCTGCAAAACCACGGACACGTCCAACGGCTGACATGTGATGCAAACGTGGAACATCACGTTCACATTAAACCTTTATTAGCTTGTAGTTTGAGTCACTCTTGTGGGTATTTTTATGGACAGCTGGGGAAACTTCCATCCATTATTGTTATTTCATAAACGGGTGTTTTTTAAGGAGACCTGTGGACGTTAATGGCGACAAAAACAGGTATTTTAGGTCCAAACTATGTTTTACGAAGCCTAACCAAGTGGTTTCTGTGCCTAAACCTAACCGGAGCATGAGCACAATGATCTGACAAGAAATAAAATAAAGCTCAGATCAGAATTAACCAGTTTGTTCGGACATAAAGTGTGAATGTTTCTCACTGTTCCACCAAAAGAGCATCTGGCCCTGCTGAAGAGGAACTTGAATCTTCACCTGTGGAGTTTTAAATTAAATCCCACTTTGTATAAAATGTTCAAACTCAATGCAGCATGAAGCCTAAACTAAGAAGAGAAAGAATTTATCACCGAGCTGCAGACAGAAGCTGGATTATGTTTGCATGTTTCCTGCCTCTCCTCGGGTGTGCAGAGGATCACAGACGTCTCCACAGTCCGGAGCACACTGTGGCGCTCTGGATAACTTCATTAATTATGTAAATCTTTCGACTGACACCAGGAGTTAGCGGGACTTGTGCGTCTCCAAAACCCCATTTTGTATTGAACCCGATCGCCAGAATACAAACCACTGATATGTTGAACACATTGCTGTTCTTTAGGTTCAATTATGAGTTTTATGTGAGGAAAAGATCATGGTATCTCTTTTAAAAACTCCTGCCTTCGTTGCTGCAGACAGGGCTGGAAATCGCCTCTGTTCTTTGGGCTCCTCGCTGCTTCCGAACAGAGAAATGTTGTTAAGAAAAGCGAGCAGCATGTTGGATTTTTATGAGGCTGTGTGCTGACTGCGCCGTCTCCTCAGGGGAGCTGCGACCGACCCGCGCTGGTAAACACTTTACAAGGCGTCCGCTGTAAGTGGCACACATGTACCACAAACACTACAGTTCAGACTTGTTGTTAAACAAAATATATTAGAATAATATGTGTTGTGTGCACAATGAGAGAGTTCTTGGTTACTGCAGTCTTTTGTTTTGTTCACACTGGATGTGAGATGACATCTTTGTGCCAAAACATAATAATATCTTTATTTTGTATTTGCGGGTCTCAGCGACAGATCTGTTCCTCCGTCCTCACTCGGCGTGAAAGCAGTTTTCTGTGGACACGTTGAAAGAACTTTAGAAAAATATCCATTTGATCGTCTGAAGGCCAATTTGCTTTGTCTGATTCTGAGCAGTCCCCGACAAAAGTTGACGATTGTGAAAGAAACTTTGCTCGTCAGTCGAACAGATGAAAACGTTTCCGCTCGCGGCGGATTTTAAGGTGTCGATATTTTACAGTTTCTCAAATAAGAAACCAAAATCCTGCTTTTCACAATCTCGCCTCTCTCTTCTGAAGTGTTTTGACGCCGGCGCTGTGTAAAGCAGCACAAATGAGTTCAGGTGCTTTTACATCTGTAGTTTGGTTCGTCTCTTCCAGAGGGAACAAACATGTTGCATATTATTTTTTGTCCTTTTCACGCTGACTTTTACCAAACAAACCAGGAGGAGGAAAAACATGAAGGTAGACAGAAATGAATTTGTTATTTTCAACAGTTTTGTCGTCCTGCATCATCAGGACCGAAGTTTACGCAGCACTTTTAATGTGTAATGTGGATCTTTACGTTGTTTGGTGTCGCGAAGAGCTCACGCAGAAATAATTGATAATAAGCATCATTCTTATTATTAGACTGCAAATCGACTGCATGTTGTGAATAATGACTAACTAGTAGAGACGGGACGTGCAGGAGCTGCGTGCACAGCGATGATTCAGAGCTGAGGACTTTAATGGACTTGATAAAGGACACTAAGCAGAACCGGGCCCAGCAGCTTTAACAGATCTTGACCTGCAAATCAGGAGAGACACTTGAGCTGACGTGTGACGTGCAAACGATTCTCAGAAATACATAAATGGTTTATACGGATCAATTATAGGATCGTTTCCTGCACAGATTTAACAATCAGCAGCAACAGACTCATAAATAAAAGTAGTTACTCAGCCGCTCGACGAGCTTTTGAGTTAAATGTTGTGACCATGACATCGTCTGACAGTCTTCAATTCAGCAGCTGTGTAAAATATCAACCCTTCTAATTAGTTTTCATATCGAAGTTTGCTTCTAAACTTTATTCATCATGTTTTATTCCACCGCGACTCGTGACATCGTGCTAAACGAGCTCCGTTAGCGCGTCTCCGTCAGAGTTCAGGGACACAGTCGACGCAGTTCACCTCTTCTTCTTTCAGCCGCTCGCTGAAAACATTCGCCTAATTAAAACACAGAATGCAGAACGAGCAGCAGATGGGTCTCTTGTTTGTGTAGCTTGTGGACTTGTGCTAAATTCACATACGATCACAGAATCCTGTGTTTGCTTCCACGGCACAAACAAACCGCATGAGAGTTTGCATGAAAGTGTATCGAGAACACCTTTTCTTTACCATCTCAGCCCCCAAATGAGTCAATACGCTCGCTGCTCTGATAGAGCCAGGTGACGCGGCTCCTTCGGCTTCTTTAATTTGTTCTTACAGCAGTGCTTTAATTAGCCACACACTCACTGCACTGTATTACAAACCTGAGAACAACTTTTACTAGACTCATCTCCGACACTGTGACGCGTGCTGAAGGCTGCTGACTGTGCACAGCCACCAGGTGCTTCACACCTTTAAAGGGTTCCTGTAATCGTGCTTTAAAAACTGCTGTAAGATTTAAGTAATTAAAGTCGCAGCACATATTTTTTTACACCTACTTTTGGAGCCATAAGCCACGTATTGAAAAACTTTATGAGGGTCGATAGTTCCGGCTGCGCGATCCTCCTCCAGCAGCAGATTAGACGTCCTGTTTTACAGTAGTGATAATTAGAAAAGGCTTACTTTGCACTTTCCCAGAGGTGTTGTCTCCAGAATGTGACTCTCGAGGCCGTTAAACACACAATTAATTGCGCTGATCGCTGGCCGTTCCTTTCACCTTCTGTCCCCGTTGTGTTCCTCCAGGTTCTGTTCTCCCGTACTTAACAGCCAGTTCCTCTCATACCTTCGTACATCCTCTTCCTCTCCACGGGCGCTATGTGATGAGGACACGAGTCCTATTTTAAGGTACAGTAGCTTACGTCAGACTCGGTCCTCCCTTGGGTGTCTTTTTCTTTAAAGCGCTGTGCAATTTCTGTAAAAGATTGTGATCACAGAAGTGGAAAATGCTCAGTCATGACATAGAAATGTGTAGTTTTGTTCCTGTATTTAGGTCGAAACAAACCCAAAGATTTTCATTTTAAAGCGCGTATTGATGATCCGGCCCTGAAGGTTTCACCGGCAGTTAAACAATCAATGAATTCCACCTGATTCACATTAATTAGTTTAATCTCCTGCAGGCATGAAGTAAATCTACAACATGTTTTACATCAAGCTCAGTTGTCTTTAACACTGACTGTCAAAATTGGCATAACTGACCAACAGGACGCTGTTTTAAACCTGTGAGAGCTAATTTAGCTCTTTAGCTCGTTAGCTGTCTGTGATCACCTTCTAATTCCTCACTAATCACCTGCTCCACATATTCAGTTAAGAGTCGGGAGCTGATGGTAAGAAATGTGTATTAACTATTACCACGTGTCACATTAGCAGCACAGCTAATTAGCTTGCTACCTGCGTGTTAGCGGGCTCAGCTGAACCTTTTTCTCCCTTCAGGAAGTCCTGATAACAAAATTCTGTGGGTGGAGTAGATGACATTTTGCACGGAGAGCTATCAAAACTGACTGATGCCCTTGTGAGTGTGTTAGCAGTTAGCGACTATCAGCAGAAGTCACCCGGCTTCTCTGAAGCTGAATTTCTGATGCAACCAGGCCTTTACTCAGAAAAAATATGATTTTTGTTTTAAGGAGCATCATTAGCCTCCACGCTCTTGTCTTACAGTTGAAGTTTTGCTTTAAGTATCCCGGAGCACTTTATAATTGGAGCGCAGTTCTCACAGAGCCTGAACGAGGATAACGTAAAGATCAAGGCTTTTTACAAATCAACCAATTCATTAGAAGAAAGCTGCTCTCACCGCGCCTCCTTTAGTTTGTGTAGCGCTGAAGCCACTGAGTTTGTTATTAGCATGAAGTTTCGTAGGTGCAGCATTCTCCTAAACAACTGAAGCAGCTGGAGACTTGTGAAGGTAAAAGAATAAACATTTTAAATTGCTCTCCAACATGCAGATTGTTTTTAAATGATGTAGTTTAAAACCCTGTTCTCATGCTGAACTCTTCACTGTAGCTGCTAAGCTAATAGCGGTAAACCTTTCTGATGTGGCTGCACGAGCTCGACAGCACGTATTTTCACATCAGTTCAGGATCTTGGGACTGCTGGAGATTTGGATTAATGGATCCAGGGTCAGACGTAGAGCCCCGTTGCTCAGTGGGGCATGTAGCCCAAAACGTTCAACACCCTGGATGTAGAGAGATCCAGAAACCGTCTGAGCAGCTAACTTCTGGTTTAGCCCTCTGTTAATTTGAATTGGATACAACTCATTTTCAGGAGGTTGTGAGGCTCAAAAATGTTTTCAGAGTTTTATTAGCAGCTGCTTTTACAATGCAATCTTACGGGAAAGAGTCTTTTCTGGCTGTGTAGCTCCATAAATGTGTTGTGGACTATAAACTTCACCTGACGTTCCCTCGACATGAAGGGCTGAGTGGATAATGACTGAATTTTGATTTTAGGATGAAGTGTTCCTTTAGGCGATGTAAGACTTTCCACACTTTGAAGGACGGCTCATCCAGGTTCGTCCTAACAGTTCGTTAAATCTTTTTGCTGCCCCGAAGTGTGCAAGAGACTCGAGACTGTACCGCAGGTCTTAGCTGACCAGGTGACAGGAAAAAAGTTTCATAAATCTGCTCCCCAATTAAAGACACACATAAAAGAGAGAAGCACCCCAAAGGTGATGCGATTTAAATAACTCCTTTTAATAGGCAGCGGCTCGGAGGGGTTCGCTGGCAATTATCACTTGTGACCCACAGCAATTATCACCTGCTCCCAGCAGACAAAAGGCAATTTTCAACTAATTGAGTGCTAAGCCACAGGAATTGTGAGAGCTTGACCTTTCGGCGGTAGTTTGGAGGCAGTACGGGCACATTTTTTGAGGCCAAAATGTCGTTTTGAAACTGTGACAATCTGCTTTGCCTCCCTGACCTTAATGAAGTGCAGGAAGCCTGGGGACGGGGACAGAACCCAGGTTTATTCATCATAGAGCGGGCTACCACATCTGTTTAGCCAGTCGGCTCTAATGGGAGTTTAAACTGCATATTGTTTTCACCGAACATTAGGTCGAGTGTTTGAATGTTGACTCAATCAATAGACGATATTCTCCGTCACCAGAGGCTCATAATCACGGCTCCCCCCGGGGGATTAAAAACAATAGAGTGCGCTGCGCTGATGAGAGGAAAATGTCCCCGAGATATTTTCAGACACACGTGAGTATTTTCTGCTATTAGCTATGCAGCTGATGTTATTGGAGCCATCTGCTAAAACAAAAGGCTAATTAGCATATAGCCCTGATCCAAGCTGGAGGCCATCCGCAGTGAATCGGCCTGTTTCAGGCATTCAGAGATCATCTATCTATTTAAAGCTGCAGTCTGGAGTTTTGAGAAAAAAAATATGGACTTCTGAAGTCATAAGATTTGAGTGATACAGCTCCCAGGTCAGTCCTGCCTTCTAAGCCCCTCCCACAGAGGAACCTGCCGTGCACGAGCAGGCTTGTAACCATGGTAACAGAGGACGCCAGATAACCAAGACGGTGCATTCAAAATAACAACAACAGCAAAATAAGCCCTGATTGTGCTATTTCTGACCAATACAACTAAATTACAATAACAAGTGCCTCGTGCAAATCACTGTAGATATCCCGGGTAACAAACAATATTCCTCACATCGCTGTAGACGAAGTTACCAACTAATCATTACCCGGCACATATTCTCTGAAACATGAGTAACGTTATTTCTTGAAACCAATTCAACCACTTCAGAGCGTCCTGAACACAAAATAGCGTTATTATAACTGCCCGGTCACTTGAGACACACTTTTGCTTACCAGAAGCCATAAAAACAAAGCTAAACACCGGAGTTAGCATACAAGCTAACAAGCTAGATTTAGCAACAAGCTACTTAGCTCGACTGCAACATCGTACGGCGAGTATTCCGGTAACCACCGCCATCTTAGCCTTGTGGTTAAAACATAGAATGAAACATATATCAAGCAGGGGTCCTTACCTGTCCAGCAGCTGGCTCGGTCCAGTTCTTTGTTTTTACACTGCTTTTCTTCGTCAGTCTTCTTTTTTCTTCTCTTTGACGTGGGCAGCGGTGGGGCATTTTCTGGCTTTGTTGTTGTTGTCTGTTCTCCGCCACTGTTTACAGTTTGGGCTTGAAAGTATCTCACCAGGTGAGAGCAGAAACTGTACCTGTGCGGGGGAGGAGGGCTGCCAGCAGCGCATGCATGAGAGTTATTGACACTTCTTAGACACGCCCCTTGGCTCTGATTGGTTGCATTGACCAGGGAGCAGTGGATTCTTGCAAATCAAATTACGGCCACTGGGTGGAGCCACAGACAGCTGACCTGCATCTTATTCAACTGCCAGATCATAATGACAATTTCAGCAAATATAACAAAAATAATAACCCCAAATAATTACAGACTACAGCTTTAATGGACATAATTCTAAAACACAAATTGACTGGTGGGAAACTGAAGCTCACGGTTCACGCCAAAGTCGGTGTCAAAGAAAATCTTTTTGACAATATGACAAAATATTGGTTTGGAGCCAGCGTGCAGGTGTTTTCCACTACACCTACATGTAAAGTGCACATTTTCAGGCTCTTTCTGTTTAATAAAAACAACCTGGTGCTGCTTCGTGCTCCAGTTTAGCACACGCTGATGTGAGCTGATGCATTTCATGGCAAGAAAATGACATTTCCATCTGTGTTGGTTGTGTAAAAAGTGGGTGGTGTACTTTTAAGGAGACCTGCACACATTTCCAGCTTTATTCGTGGTATTTTTCATGTGCAGTTGGATCATTTCCATCCCTATATTATTACAAAACAGCTATTTGAAGCGAACCAAGTTGTTTTTTGTGTGTTAATCTAACCAGAGCAGAAGCGCAGCGACGAAACGTACAGTTCTATATTCCCTTTGTGCCAATAGATCCCCATAAATCCCACACACTGCACCTTTAATCTCCTCCTCTGTGTTTTTTAATGCTCCTCCATCACTTCTGTCTGCACGTCATCGTCTGTTAATGAAACCTCAGCTGTCGCTTCAAGCGTCTCCTCCATCAGAGTAACCTCTCCGTCCCTGAAGTCACTGAAAACCTTCCGTCCACTCGGATTCGAAAGACATTGAATCTTCAAATTATTTTTTAATGTGCAGACATTAGCATCTGAACATTGTACTGAGAACCGCATGTAAATAAAATGAGGTTTAAAAGGTGGAAGAGGTTTGTTTCATGAGACCGTCGGCTGGTCTGATGTCGTTCTGTACTCTGTTGCCTAGCAACTTGTAAGTCAAAAGTAGATTTCTTTACCCGCTGAAAGCGACGGACGTGGGTCTGAAGGGGACGGCTTCAATAAACACAAATGAGATGTTAGCCGAGTCCACTTTTATCATTCGTCTTCCAAAAGAAACCATCGGCACACTTGGAGGCCTGAGCTGTGTGGCACCGACGCGTACGAGGCCTCGGCACGCGCATGTGGATTTAAACGTTGATTCGGTCCAGGTGAAGACGATCTCATCCTGGGCAGACTGGAAGTAGACATTACAGATGTTTTTCTTTTAGCTGTTTACGCAGCAGTGAGTTGCATCTTCATGATCTCTGGGGTGTTTCCTGTCTGCCAAGGACGAGAACATCTTTGCACAATGTTACACCAACAACCAACATTTAAATCCGGTATTTCATCCAGTACTCAGGACTTTATACCCCGTTTCTTTTAAGACCAGGAGCTACAAACACGACCCTGCTGTTCTCTTCTTTGCTGTTTGCTGCGTCCACATGTTGAGATGAGAATGTAATAAATACAGTATACACCATTTTCATTTCCTGCTGAAACTACTACTCTTAAAGGCACAACTTAAAAAATAAACATGTTTGCCTAAAGTCTCAGCCATCAAACATCACATCAAATATCAGACTGTGAAAATACGTAAATATAAAGACGACACAGCCGACAGTCTCGTTAGTGCGTCGTCTCATTGAGCGCTCCCCAAAACTTTTAGCTTAAACATTAAAAACTACATGATATTGTACTTAAAGTATGACAAACTGAGACTTGGAAAAAATATCTTTTGAATTGACAAACATCGTATTTGTGATTCACAGCACAATTACTCTCTATGCCTCCACCGACCGGAGATGATGCCACTCACAGAGCTTGTGTACATGTTTGTGGATCTGTTTCTGGATTCAAACATAGATCAGAAGATGAAAAACCCGAGAACTTGCAGTGTTTGTATTTCCCCTGCAGGTTTTGCACTGAGGAGCCTGTGTGGCTGGTTATTTGACACTCCTGGATCCAGTCTCATTACTGCAGTACATCAGCAGTGTGTAGGGAACACTTCACTATGATGAGAGACGCAACCTGTCTTGTTAACCTGTATTATTGCTATAGTCTCAGCTGCACCACAAGGTAAATGTGATAATGGATGGCAGAATATTCACCTGTGTAACACCGTGCTAGTCATATTCATACAGGTTGTAAAAGAACCTGAACCCCTTTGAATCGATTCGTAGCAGCCTATGTAATTTAAAAGAGCATTGGGTGTGAGCGGAGTCTTTCATTTCGCCCTACTGAAGCAGATGAAGGAGCTATTTTGGTGCTGAGTGTGCTGAAGGTCAGCGCCGCCGCGTTCTTTGATCCTGGAGAGAGATACGACCCGCTTTATGAATGAGCCGGGCGGCTTGAATCAAGGCCCCGGAAGAAAAGAGATTAAATGCAAACATGTCTGAAGTTGTCCTTCCTCCCTCCCGAATCTTTGTCCAACCGCAAGAACACACAGAAGCCTCGGTAGCTTTTATTTTTTCTTCATTTCTCTCTGTGACATTAAACATCCATGACGTAGCCGTTATTGTCAGACTGTAGTACAGCGACATGTCGCAGAATGACGTTTGTTCCAACACGCTCCGTCTACATTCCTGAGCAAAATGTATTGATCTCTCAGAACCGCGATGCAGCAGCCGCAATTTTTCCTTGAAGCAGATGATGCAAACCAGAAGAGTAGTTTAAAATACACGTATGAATGAATGTTACAACAATGCAGAGGACAATGGCTGCGGAGGCTGGAAAAGAGAGTAACTACCTACTCTGAGACTCACAGCAGCGCTATTCTTCTGAGGCTAACGAGCAGGCTGCAGCAAACACTGCTGGACTTCTTTCTTTTTTAAAACCGAGCACCTGATCTGCCCAGAAAATCATCCTGTGCTCTTCTGTGAGAGAGGAAAACGACAAAACAAGATACCAGCTCATGTTAGCTTTCCTGCTAGTTCCTGTCTTATTGAATGAGCCACATCAATAAAAACAAATGTTGTAAAGTGAACCACTTACATCTGCAGACTTCATTGCTAATGATTATTGTCTGAAATGTGTTTTCTAATTAATTCCTTTGCTCCGTCCAAGACTTTGCCCCACAGCGGAGAAGATTAAGTCGTTTTGGCTGTGTGAATAGAAAGTGTTTTCTTTACATGCAGCAGATATCTCAGCCTTTCAGAACACACACACACTCCAGGCGACGATCATTCAGGGCTGAGTCTTGATGTTTACGGTCCGTTGCTCGCAGAAATGTCTCGGCCAATCACCTGCTCCGCTCTGCTCGTGGACAGCTCGGCTCGTCTGGTCTGGCTCGACTGATCAGTGATTAGGGTCGTCGATCGCTGGCGGTCCCTGCAGACGGCGGCGAGAAAATCATTTACAGTGACGCTCAGAAACATCGAACCGTTTCAGTGTTTTACTTGAGAGTGTGTCGGCTGTCTGTGACGCGTTTTTATCTGGAGATGGAAACGGCCTCCGCTGTCTTCCAATCGGAGTCGATTCATATTATATCACGTGTGTTTGACCTTCTCCTTCCTCTGAGATCCTCGGATGTACTGAAGTTTTCAAGGTTGTGCAGCGTCTCCAACACACACACGCGTCGTACATGCCTCCAGTGAACTCTCTCCACTCACACGTCAACATGTGAATCTAAAACACACGCGCTCTCTCGACTTGTTTGGAATATAAAACACGACTGACAACACGGAGCTGATGTATAAACGTGTATTTTGAGCTTCAGCTGTTATTTGTCTGCTCCGCACCGGCTCACTCTGTGTATCTATTAGTCATAAGCTCTACTAAGCTTCTCAAGGTTATTTGGAATTTCCTGCATGGATGGTTTTTCCCGTCGTGGGTTTAATGTTGGTGGCTGCAGATGAGATATTTCGCCTCTCAGGTGCGCTTGTTTCAGATTACATGGGCTACAGAACTGCTTACCTTGACTGGAGCGCCCGCCTGGAGGCATCATGGGCATCTCATTGTGTCTGTCAATCATCGGCAGGTGATGGACAGAGCGGTGTTTATTTCATTGATTTTAAATCATTGACCCCGTCTTATTACTGCCAGTCAAACACGTGGAGGAAGATCCTGCATGTCTGAGAGTCTTCTGAGAAATACAGCCGGTCCAACATTTCATTACTCGTCCACCATTTTCTGTTGATGATACCACATGCACAACTTGCATTACTTGTAACTATTGATTATTTCCCTGTTGACACATTTACATTTGGTTGACAGGGACGCGTTCATCATGACTCAGTGAAGATCGTTTATGTATATTTCTCTGAAAAATAAATATCTTTACTAACCTCCGAGTGAACCACAACAACATCCGCTGTTTGTAAAATACATAAAATATATATTTTCCCTCTCACCTGTTCTGCTGTTTTTTCCATCTACATGGTTTTGGTGTGAGCTGCAGAGCTTCGGAGGTATCAGAGATGTAGAGATGTCTCTCTTCTCTTGAATATAATAGAACTAGATGGCCTGTGGTGCTCAAAGTGCCTAAAAAAAAAAAAAAAACCCAACTCAACAACAATGTCTCTCCCCAGAAATCATGACCCAGTTACTCTGTTTGTGGACAGAGGAGCCGGGTTGTCAAGGCGATAGCATCACAACTGTGCAGGATGCAGGAAACCTTTTTACAGGTGTGTAGTGGAGTTCGAAGTCATTGAGCTTGTAGACAAACGTAGTCCGAGCAAACGGGGGCTGGATGCACGAGCGTACGTCACGCCCCTCACCCATATTCATGCTGGAGAGAACACAGAAGCCATTTTTTATGTCTGTGTTGAACATTAAAATCCTGCTGCAGTTTACTTATTATTTTCCTCCACTCAAGGTTGGCAACACCAAAACTATCTGGATAGATAAACAGCACAAAGAGGAAGAAAAACATGTACTTCTCAATCAGGATCAGAAGGCCTTTTAGAAAAGAGAAACTAAATAAATGAAAATTAGAGATAAAAACCTTGTGAGCGAGTGATTCAATTAAATGTGGTAAACACGTCGACCGTGAGAAATTAAAGCCGATCAGGTTTTTGAAACTCATCAGTGACTGAAGTGCGCATACACAAAGAAATGAATGAAACTAAATGACTTTCCATCTAATCTTTAGCTAATAAATCTGTTATTTGTCCTCCGTAACTGACCGACCATACCGTGGAAAATCCATTTCTTTCTCGCTCTCTGTGTGTTGTTGTCAAATTTCCTGCCACACAACACAAAACCCTGTTTTGTAACTTTTCACAACATCGGCCCGGAGACGCTGCTGTGTGAATGTTCTGCTGATGTGTTTCTGCTGTTTCCTCAGGACTGTAAGCAACACAGTCATTCATTTGAGGCCTGACTGGCAGCGGGGATTTGATTGTGTGCAGCGGTGAGAGGGAGGGTGAATTACATGTTAGTGTGGATACCATGAAATGGCTTATTGATTACACCGGAGCAGGCCTGATTAAAATTCATCGGGGGGCAGAGACACACAATGGCAGGCGTGGGAACAAATTGCTCAGCCGCACATTCAAGACGCTACATAAACTGTACATTTCAATCAATTGCCGTCCAGCGCTGCTCATCCATCAGCCGCCAACACAGCCGACCGTGTGACAGAGGTGGACGTGAGAGTTGTGTACTTATAGATCTGTGTACTGTATGTTCACTGTTGTGTGCACGAGGACCGGCGGGTGCATGTAGCGAGAGCCCTGCTACGCCGAGATAAGAGCTCCGCCTCGGCTCTGATGGCGTCCAGCTGATATTTATCTTCACAGTGTATCATCAATAACTTGATTCAGATGGATTACCGTGTCAGATCACGCAGATTTGAATAATGGATGCAGTCGTGTTGCACCGGGGACAAAGAGAGATATTGTGAGGAGCTGATGATCGTTATCGTCTGTTTGCCCAACAAACAATTCTTCAACTTTCACAGAAAAAAGTTCACAGTTAAACTTTTACTCCTCAGACTGTTCAGCAGATCGACTTTGATAATGCAGAGCTGAGCGCCAACAAAGAAAAAAAAAAGGAAAAGAATATATAGAGCAGAGAAGGAGAAGCTGCCTGGAAGCAGCTGTGAGCAGATTATATAATCTAATCTATAATAAAACTATGCTATACTACTGGAAGTACTTACATTTAAATGACTCAAGTGAAATTGTTTTGTGAAAATAATAGCAGTGTGCATCTCTCCCTCATGAGACGGTTCGATACGCATCTAGATACCTCAGCTACGATACGATTCAGGGTCGATACATTTTAAATACGGAACGACACACTGTAAGGTCGTAAGTCCTTCACAATAAAACGAGCGATAGATTCCATGATGACCTTGGAGTTCCAGCCGAGTTGTGGGTGGAAAAAAGTCTTAGTTTTCGCGTAGTTTTCTCCGTGCCGTCTCACCAGGTGAGTTTTCAGATTTGTCGTGCTACCGCTGTACCTAAGTCTGTTCTACAGACCTTACATATGGCCAGACTTTTGTCCAAATGTCCCTCCGTCTTATAAAATCCAAATCTCTTCCAAACTTTAGATTTCAGATTAGCTGGTGCATTGTAAACAGTGTAGGAGTTATCGTACATGTTGTTGTTGTGGTTTTTACCTCGGATATGCTAACGCTACCGTCACGAGAATCTCGCGTTGACCTTTAACCTTTTACGAGAGTTGAGAGACGCTCTGCAGAATTTGCAGCAAAGCTTCCGTCAAACGATACGTAACTTTAGAATCGGGCCATCGACCGGTTAATGGTAAATTTATATCGATACTGCGGTCCGCGTATCGATGTAGTTGCATCTTTAACGTTAAAAACAGATACAGATTTGTATCGGTGAATGTCTACACCCCTAGAAAATAACGTTTATGTTGAGCAGCATCATATCACAGTTACTGCCACAGCTAATTTAGAACATTTACTCAAGTAATATACTTCAGCACATATTTGAGTTACATTCATAACTTAAAGGGATATTCTGGTGTAAGTTTGATCCGTGGTCTAACACACCGTGACACCGAGTAAGACCCTCCATCGAGATATCAAGTTTGCGGACCGCTAGCTTACGTAGTGTTAGCAACCTCAGAAATGACCGCACGATAACAATGCATTGCTGTAGACGCCTCCACCAACAAACCGCCATCAAAAAGCCACAAATGCTCAGACCAGCATCAAACTTCACCAACAGTACAAATAGAACTTTCCAAAGCGAAAGTTAAGGGTTGAATTAGATAACAAGCTAAACTCCCTGCAGTGCCGAGGTGAACGGCAGCATATTACATGTGATCCTTGGTTTATTCTCTGCTGTGGCTGTAAATCACCTCCTTCACATTCCACACACTCATCTTTATGTAAAAAACATATTGATTAGCAGCTTGAGAGATAGAAACAATATCTCTCGGTGAGTAACACTGTCTTTACAGTCCCACGGGGTATTTTTAGAGGAGGCTGGGCTGAACGCTGAGCGTGGGTTTGCTCCTGGTGCTTCCGCTGCCTCTCGACGAACAAAGGTTTTCTTTCAGGGGATTTTGAGTTTGCAGGTCTCATGAGCAACAAAAGAAGTGCTTTCAATAGAGCAGACAGTAATTTCACATCACTCAAACGCAGACCTGTCTGATGGATTTTTTGGAAGTTTTGCAAAAAAAAAAAAATGTGAATCGCTTTTCCCGTCAGTGCTGCCGACTCTCATCTGGATCTTTACAAGTGTCAGCAAATTTAACATGAATTTCAGCTTCCTTCACCGCTGAAGTTCCCTTGGGCAAGAGAGAAATCCCTCAGCTTACCCCAGTGGAGCTGCCAACAGCCAGATGTTCTCTGGACGGCTCTCCTCATGTCTGCATGTAAATCAGCTACTTCATCTCCAGCTCTGCTGCCAGTAGGAGCTGCCTTTCATATCAGCAGGTGGAGGAGGACGGTGGTGGCATTTCAGCCAGGCCAAAAGAAAACCGCTGCTCCAGACTGTTTTCATACACCACTGGATACTTTTAATGAAAGATCAGGACATTTTCCAGCTGCGTTCAGGGGTTTTGATGAGATATCAGGGCATCTTCAGCCGCGGGTACGGCGACTAAAAGTGAGGTTTTTAAGAAAACATCTGGACGAGTTCCAGCTGTGGTTGTGCTGACAGAAACTGAACCTAAAGGAAAGTAACGTTTTGAAACCACCGGATATTTTTATTTAGACGTCAGGACATTTTCAGAAGACTTATGAGTCCAGTCGTCTCTGTGCATCACTCATTACTGCATGAGTCACAGTCTTCCACAGCAGCAGGTGATGAAGTGATTCTTCATTCAGTCTGGTCGTCTCTAATAAACAAAGACACGCTCTCACGTGAAGTGCGACAGACTCCGTGGCGCCTCTGAGGCTCCGGCTGCTCGCGCCGATTCCTCCGCGGCGCTGGTCAAGGTCAGACGCAGCGACTGGGAGCAGCAGAAATTGATCAGTCTCTGTTCTTCGTATTTACTGTGCTGCCTTTTGGACAATTTGATTGTCACGGATCAATCCGTCTGCACCTTGAGCCGAGGTCGCACAATTTGGGCATGCGACTGTATTGTGGCCAAATGGATCTGAAATTGATATCGATCCCCTGGTTTGTCCAAAGAGTAGACATTATTCATTCGATAAGAAAGTAGAAAATACAGCAAAGGGTGAGCAGAGGGGAGCTCAGCGTGTTTTTCTCCAGCGAGGTTTTTTACTATACAAAAGAAAATCTGTGGAGTTTCACAATGTGAGACCAGAGAGACACACAGTTCTTTTTGCCACATAAGTGCGTTGACATTTGCTGGACACTTCTGCCAGATAATCGTGACCATTCTTGGCGTAATTACCAGAATGAATGTTTGCTACTTACATTTCTGCAAAGCAACAGAGAAGTTGTACCTGAACGCTGCAACTTGAAATTAGTAGAAGTTGAATTTTCTATTTCTTTTTTTTGGTTCATTGCTGTGCTTATCCTCTAGTTAGGTTTGGACACACAGCGTGAGGAAAACATTTGGTGTAAAATACCTGCTTTTGTTTCCACGCTGATGGATGAAGAAGAGTCTTTTGTAGCTGCCATGAAATGACCTCAGCTCTTTTTAAAAACATTAAAAACTGAGAAATATACAATATTGACTCCAGCTGTTTGGCAGCTTTATTGTGATGACACCATCACCGTCCTCTCTGGCTTCTTCTGCGACAGATGGCTAATAACCACTTAACGTGAACGTGATATGCCATGTTTGGTATCTGTGGTTTGCAGGAACGTTAACTGCTAACATCATATCCTGACAGATTAGTTGAGTATATGATCTTGAGTGGCCGAGAGGAACGACAGACTACACGCTGAACCGCGACCGATCGTCTGTCACGACCTGTGTGATCTCAAGAACACAAATACACCTTCTCCTCGCACACTCGCTCTCAAGATAACAGCATCCATACAAGCACGGGCCTGACACATGAGCCGGAGCCAAAGGCACCCACACAAAGCTCGTCCGTGTAGGTGAAAGCTACAACCACCTCGCTCTTTGCAGTATGACATATGGCTTCTATTGTGCACTCTGGATGAAGCTCATAATATTTCCACACATCCACACGGCAGAGTGCAGCGTTTTAATGTCAAGCTTCTGGTCTCCTGGTCCTTAGAAAGCCCGTCTGTATAAGCTGGACGAGGCAGACGGAGCTTGTAATTAGAGGATCCATTTTTAACTGAAGTGCTTCAGCGTGCAGAAAGAGGAAGTCATCGTTCCCCCTCAGCCTCATGCATTAACAATGAAAGCCATCTCGCTGATAGGAGACGGGACGGCAAGAAATATCCGACCCATTTCTGTCGCCGTCGGCTGAGAAGTTCCCTCCGTGAAAATACAGTCAGAGATGTAAACGCAGCTCTTTAGGAGAGCGTTTAAAATGCACGCTCGCAGCTGATTGGGCGCTCAGAATCAAACTCTGATCACGTGAAAATGCGCGTAACGCGTTCTCGTGCTGTTTTTCAACCTCTTCTGTTATTCGAAAATGTGTGGTTGCATGTTGCAGCCCGGCGCCTTGCTTTGCTTTATTATTTGAAAATGAAATCTGTTGTTCAAAATGAATCTTTGTGACGGAAAATAAACGGGTTGCAAATGGACGAGTAGGTGTTGGGAAGTGTCTAAGTGCATTTACACAGGTCGAGCACCTGAGTGAGTGTTTTTTCCATTTTTGGCCACTTCATACTTCACTTTATACTTCAACACCTTTCAGAGAGATATATCGCACTTTTCACTCCGCTACAGTCATGTGACAGCCGCAGTTATTTTAAGATTTTCTCCTTCGACATGCGCTGCTAACATCTGAACGTGTTCAGTTCACTTCGGTCAGATTTTCATCCACGATGTCATTAACTCATCCGAGGATGTGATCAGAAATTCCATTTCCATTTATTCTTTTTTCGAATACATCCCAGAAAAACACACAGGAACCGTTCACTCACTGGAAGTGTTTCCAAGCCATTACCATACGTCCCACTCTGCTTGTGTTCCCTCTCTTTGCGCCACTGAAATTACACCGTGATAAATAGTGTCTCCTTGGCACAATATTAACCGTGTCCTTTGCTCTAATAGTGAGATCTCTGGTGGCGACTTCCTCCCTCTACGTGATGATGGACTGTCTCTGCTCCAAACAGCTCGCCATCCATCCACATCCTGAAATGTGGTTTGGCTAAATGTCTCTCAGTATTGCTGTTGTGCTGCCAAGTTATTATGCAGCAGAGACGACGGAGCAGAATCTGCCAAGAAGTCACAGCTGTAAACTTGAATCTCCTCGGTGAAACACTGCAACTGTATAGAAGCAGTTTGTTTACGTCGTGCATTCAGATCTTCGGGTTTCTCGAGTGATCTGAAGACAACACGACAGAGAAGACGCGTTATGATCCGATCACTCGAACCGCTTGTCGAGGTGGTCTGGGATGCGTTTGACCGCATGTGTTTTGTAAATGCTAATGTTTCCTGATGCTTCCTCGCTTGTTATAGTGAGAGGAAGCCGGCTGAAGTCCTCTACGAGACAAGAAGACGCCACAACAACAGGCAGAATGGATTACACGCCGTCTGCTTTCCATGCGGTTCACTGTAATGCAAATGACGTGTTGCGGCTCTCTCATCCTCCAATGGCGAGCAGCAGATGTTTGTGAACGAGCTGCCTGTTTCAGCTGATAACCGCAGAATCCCCAGACTCCCTCAGCAAATCTCACACGTTTTTTGAGAGTTGCTAAGTCAGGGGAAACTTAACAAAGTTTGCGAAACAGCTGCAGCAAATTCGAAAAACAATTTGTGCCTTCTTGCAAAGTCAGCTTTACGTGTAATTCATTGAGTTTCCTCTTTGCTTGTGTCTAAAGCTCGTCCCACCTGCCAACATTAATCAGCCGTTTGAACACACTGTTTCAACTGATTTCACCATTTACCCTTAATTTATGAAAGACACCTTTTATGAGTCTTTGAGTTTGAAGACGCTTTATGAACTTTGTGAAACGCCATCTCTGACAAATTCTTAATTAACTGGGTCTTCTTGTAAATTCGGCATATGTCATACGAGTTATTTCCTTCTTAGTGTCCAAAACATTGTGTCCGTCTGTGACTGTTTGGAGCGGGAATGTGGTCATTGGAGACGCATGGCGAGACACATTCTATTGGATCATCTGATGTGCATGTTAATGACAAGTATAGATACATTCTTCTTTAAATACCTTATAGGCAGAAGTGCAAAGACAAAACACCACCAGACAAAAATATAAAGGGACCTGCAGCAGAGTTCCAACCTCATCCAGGCTGCATGATGTACAATAACTGCAGATATGAAGCATTAGAGGTTTCCACCGGTGCAATGAACCACAGCGCCAATGTACTTGTGATACTATAGAGAATAAAGTGTAACCACAAAGCAAAACACATCCACAGTCTGGATGCAACGACCAAAATAACCACCGGACACCGTCAGCCTTCCCACAGGGCTAATAATGGCTCTGTCTCTGCACCCCCTTGGCTTAAAAAATATGATGTCTGTGCACCGGGGTGATGCTGAAGCTTGTGTTGCCAAACACCGCCGTGCCATTATCACCGCTTCCAGAGTGGCAGCGAGGCGGAGACATTTAGCAGGGTGTCAAACTCGCTGGGGTCCTCCATCAAACAGCAGCGACCAGAATAAAGGCTCTGTCAGAAATACTGACAGCTGTAATATTTCACCTGGCCCTGGAAGCCATTCCATCAGCCAAAACACAGACGCAGAGGAATATTTCTTCTCTTTAGCCCCCTCCTCGCATGAATATATATGAATATTTTTTGGGGGGGTTATTGCCGACATAGTTGTTGTCATTGTTGGACTAATGCTGAGAGAGTCGGAGGAGGAATTTTCTCTTATGCTGCCTTTGAGGACGTGCAGAGCGAGGTGGAGTCTCACAGCAGAAAAGTTATGTTTTCTCATTAAGCTGAGGATTTTTTTTTTTATTCCTGGTGTTTATCCATTATAAAAGCTCTGAGAAAGGACTTTCAATGTTGCAATTGCACTATTAAGAAAGTGTAGAAGAAACTTTCACATAATTGATTTCGTCTGCGCACAGTTACAAGGGCACAGCTGCAATTTTTTTAATCATTGTAAGTAAGTCATACATTCACATTAATGTCTCGTTTTTCACCCGGATAGATTCGCGGCCCGGCTGCAGTTAGTTTTTAAAGGACAGTTGCACCTTAGGCATCACTTACTCTAATTTCCACTTTGAATATCACCTTTCAACACCTTTAATTTGCGACGCTGCCGGTCTCCCCCTCTGAAGAGCAGCCCGGAGCCAGAGTGAGAGTGATGTGGAAGGAGGGAGATGTCACGGAGAAGGTTATAGATCATCTTTAATTGATGTCACTCCTCAAATCGTTCCACTGGAGATTGAAGCCAACCATTTTTCTTAATATACGTTGAATCGTCCGTCGTAGCAGTGAGAGTGGTTTATGATTATATGATTGCTTGCAGCACAGCGCACGTCTGTACACGATGCCACCGGCTGACCGCTGAAACTGCGAGTACACGGTATCGACTGTGGGTACGTCAATACTAATGCATGCAACATGCGTGCTACCAATCCGTCAGCGTTCTGTCAATATGTATAGCTTCATGGATTCCTCCGCCATCAAAATGCAATGAAGAGTGAAACCATAATCTATCATCTGACACTGTCATGCTGATGGCAGGCTAATGGCTGCTGAAGACCTGACACTGATGGAGTGGACCGGGGGAATACTGTAGCTTATTCAAATGCCACTTCCCCTTTGTGTGACATTATAAGCGAGGCAGGTTTATGTGCACAGAGCCTCCCAACAACAAGGCAATTCAGAAAAAGGAGACTCGGACTGTTTCTCATCGCCCCTCGTGGTGGCGTTACGTCATTTTTGAGCGTACAGAATCGTTCCGGTCGATCCATCTCTCGTGTTGCAGAGATATCAACTGAAGCTAGCATGCTAACCAGCTGGCAGCTGTCCATCTCCTTCCAAAGCTCCTGCGTTAGCACAAACACTTCCCTGGTGCATCGAGCTCCCAGTCCTACCGTGCTAGCTGCACGGCTAACCGAGCTAACTAATGACTGCTACAGCTAGCAGCAATTGGTGGTTATGCTAATGAAATCTGTTTCAAATATAAATTCAACAGGAGGCTAATTCATACAAACTAGACCTTTTAACAGTTGGCAAGATTATAAGCATGGTGTAGAGGAAGTGGAACTTACTTATTGAAATCATTCAATAAACACATTAGTGTTTGATATTTGGACATTATTTAAGGTTTTTTTGACCAAACATGATGCAAAATTATGGTTTTCTGGAGTGCTAAATTTGGCAGAGTTATAAAAGCAGCACTGGATGAAGAGCCGGTTCTTTGTGCTGAGCTGAGCCAACTGATCCGGCTCCCCACAAAGAGCCGGAACTCGCGTCTCTAACTGGAAAGGCTGTGGGCAGTCCGGTCCTCATCACGGTCAGTCAGCTTCAGGACATGAATATCTGTCTACAACACACTAAAAATGTTTTGAAAAGATCTGAAACGAGACATTAAAGATCCCACATTATGTTCATTTTCAGGTTCATGCTAAAAACCTTAATCATGTGTTGTGTTCGCACCTCAACTCCTCCTCTGTCTGAACGCTGCGCTCCTGTCTCTTTAAGGCCCAGTCTGCTCTGATTGGCCAGCTCTCACAGGCCTGAGGATTGAGTGTTTTGATGTTTTCAGTATTTATATAACAGCTCGACCTGCTTGATGATCAAAAAGACACGGAAAGCTAATTTTCTTCCTTTACATGTATCCTGTGGAGCTTTTTCTGGCTACTTGTAGCTCGATGACGCAACGTTTTTATGAGCTGGTGCTCATTCACACACACGTTAGGAGACTCTCTCCTGTTCCTGCTTCTCAGTGCACCACCGAAACATAACCCTGCACCCATAAAGGCAGTGAAGAAGAAGAATACTGCTGGAAATGTCTCCTGAATAATGAAATGTAGTCAATATGTCTGTTAGACCTTAAGGATTCTCAGAATGTGTAAACGGCTCAGTGAAAACAGGTTTGAACCCAGTGGCAAGACTGCTGAGAGCAGGCTGGTGAAATAAAAACTTTTCTGGAGGCAAAAGTCAAAACCAGGCAGGGAGACGAGGCACACCGGAGAACAGGTCCACAAGGTAAGTCCGAGGTCACAACAGGCTAAACTCAGGCGGCCGGAGAATATGTCTGCAACATTAAGGCCGGTCTGGTGGCAAATTAAAGCAGCTGCGGCGGTGAAAGCTACGGAGCTGATGGGGAGGTGGAGGAGGTCAGCTGATGGGGAGTGACGGGGACGCGGGTGAGGTTACTGCAGGGCACGACGGGAGAGTCGGTACATGACGGGAGGGAAACAGCCGACAAGGACAAAGTGAGACGAAGAATCAAACTGAAACTGTGACAAAATCCATTTTAACAGTGTTGTAGTGGAAACCTGGACCTCCACTTTTCCTCCGCCAACATCCAGCTCACATTTAATTCCGGACCAGCTTCCTTCCTGTATTAACCCTTTGACTCATACAGATTTATTTGAAACTTCTTATAACCTCTCCTCAAAAAGTTACTACATTATTAAAACTTCTTCCTCGTGTCCCGTTGTCGCGTCAGAGCTTGAATTATTGACTACACTGCATCCACAGGAACCGCCAGAGCTGCGGCTCCGTTAGTCCGATCCCTGCAGAAATACTTGTAATAATCTAATAATATATTTATTGCTTTTTGTTTTAATTTGCTGTTGTAACGCTGCTGCTATTCTTGGCAAGGTTTCCCTCCCAGTGGGACTAACCTGGTTCAATAAAGGCTAAATAAATAAATCTAAAGTTGAGCGTAATGTTGGATATTATGTTGATTTACCTCAATTTGAAAATGTGCAACTTCAGCAATGATGCATCGTGCAAGCTGCAAAGTCACTTGTTGCTAAATGTATCAATTAAATGTTGTGGAGGGGAAGAATGGGACTAGATTAAAGTACCTTAAAATTGTCGAGTGTGAATTCATTGCCTTGTTTTTGTCTCCGGTCTGATCCGCCTGTGCGAGTCGATCCCTGTGCAGCTGCGACTCCGGCTCTCGAGTCCTGATCTCCTTCTCCTGATTGGAAAAGTTTTTGTCATCAGCTGAGTCAATTAATCGGACTTCTCTCGGCTCCCTCTGGAGACACAGAAGGCTTTATACAGCTTTTCTTTTTGTTGGGCCGTGCAGCAGCAGCAGGAGTTTCCCTTTTTTCAGATATCGAGCATTAACATTAGCACGGTGCCTCTGCTGAGCGTGGAAACATTAAGCGAGGCATCGCCCGGGGACACACGGGTAAAGTTTCTCTTGCTGTGGTTTGATTGAAAAAAAGGAGTTAATAGAAATAGGATCCGAGTAATTATTAATCTGCACTGAACAAGAGGCTTTTTCTCTGCACAGACACAGACGGACACAAACACATGTATGTGTGTAGGACTGCTGTTAATCAGCAGCTCTCATCCGTCAGACCGGCCGCCTGGCAGACTATTACCGCTCCACCTCCGGCTTCCTTTACTAATTAAAAAGCCTCAGTAATTGAACTTTCTATTTTCACCTCAGCTCTTCATGCGCCGGCGTGAGTGAAAGGGTGGAATGAGGTAACACGCAGCCGCTCCACCTTTGTTTTAAACAGCGTCTGACACAGTGGTGTTGCTGTTTGTCTCCGGGATGACAAGGCAGAGCGGAGGTGTTTGTTGCAGCGTTGTGATTGTCTGCGTGCTGCCTTGTCTGTGCATGTACAGGCGCGGCGTGACATCTCGGCTCGCTTCCTCACATTGTTTCCACCTCGCAGCCGAGTGATGGATGGGCAGGTCGGCGCCGTCAGCCGATGGGCTTCGTGCTTCTTCCCGCTCACCTGACTGATTCACGCTGACGCGACGGGCAGATTTGCAGGCAGCGCGCGGATGTTTAGAGACTTTCCACCAGCTCGCCAGGAGAATTGCATTAGAAAGAGATTAATTCAATTCAATCCTGAGACAAAGGTCCGCGGGAAAACAAATCATTGATCTTCCCAAGTGCAAAGAGGAGATGATCATTCCGTAGGAGTTTCGTCTGAGAAGTGACGCGTTGAATGCCTGCAGAAGGCGAACTCGTCCACGAGCGCCTGCTTCATTAAACGTGTGAAATCACGCTGCAGCTTCTGACAACAATAATCACACTCTGCATGTACAGTATGTGTGGGGTCAGCGGGTGAGGGAACGCGTATAGCAGAGTTTCTTCGTGCCCTTGTTTGTCTTTTCGTGATATAGACTCATCGGTTTAAATGTCAAGAGCGTCAGTCTCCCGAGATAGCAAAGCCACGCTGTGCTTTTCCAGGGCAAGGGCACCTTTATCAGGATTTGTATTCTGCATTCAAAGAGATTGGCCCTGATCAAATGACATCATTGAGATGCTTTTGTCCTCTCCGGTCCTCAATAATTCTCTCAGCCTCGTCACAGACAAATAGTGCTCCGGCAGCTGCAGAGGAAATGAAAAGAAACTGACAAAAATCTTGTTTGACTCAGGTTTTCTCGTTAATCAATTTTCATTGAGGCTTTTTGTTAAAAGATTCAGTTAAATGTTCAAACGTTCGGTGAAATGTGCTGTTTTCAAAAAAGAAGACGATGTACGCCATCAAAATCTTGAACTTTTTTTTTTTTTTGCATTTGAAGTTGAATTACGAGACCACATTTATGTCATTTCAAAGGAAAATGAACTGTTTTTTGCAGGAACACCTTGCACACTGTGACCAACTAAAGATCTCATCACCTCCAATATGCACAACTCGACCTTTTACTTCACCACTTCTTTCTTTACCATGCACACCATAACTAAAGCAACACTGCTGACCTCCAGCATCATTAACGGCTGTAAAATACTGCACGGTTGTTCATACAGGTCGTAGACAGATAACACTCTCGGCTTTGGAGATTCATTATTGTAATTTTGTGTTAACAGACAGGCAAGTAAAGTTATCTAAGTAGACCAAATGATGATCTGAATAAAAGGAATCCGAGGCGTCTCTAACTAAGTCTGGGTGCTTCTCAAAAGAAAATCATTCATTTCAACAATATCTAAGAAACTTGGATGAATACTGCGGCCACCAAATATTTGATGCCAGAACACAGCAGAGTGATTCTGCAGGTGTTCAGACTTCCAAGCTAAGTGCCAGGTCTGATTTTACATGCAGGTGATGCGCCAATCCTTCCAGTTTTGACCATCCAAATACCACAAATATACTGTGAATGTGAGGTGATGTGGTATGAAAGAGTGACGCAGTCCAGCTTCAACATTTAAATTATCTCTAACCCCGAAAAAATGACGACTGTTGCTCCGATAGATCAGCCAAACAAACGTGACTTTCACCCAGTGGACTCGTGTTCATGTCCAGAGTGAAACCAGAAGTTAGCAAGTTATTTTACAAACGTACTTACGGTAATGTAACGTATGTTTTTAAGTGACGTTACAGAAGTAATGGAGTGATTTCAACTGAACAAAAGCCTGATACACCGGACCGGTCACGTTGTTTTTGGGAGTCGACCTGTTCAATCATTCTGAAGTTGTTTGGTCCGTAACACATGCTAAGTAGTTGTTTGTCTGTTATGTATTTATTTTGCTACCTGCTCTCCAGAAGAGTTAATGCCGAACGATCAACGTGTCAGCTGCACATAAAGTTGGACTTTCTGACGTACAGACTCAGCGCAATTTGAAAGAACTAAAAGTTACTTGTCAGATTGTCGAGGCTCCATTAGGAAACAGGGAGATCTGAGACAGACTGCTGCTGTGTGACGTGCATCAGAAAACAGATCCCTATTATTTTCTATATAAAACCTACATTCAGTGCCGGCGCGGCGCTCAGGACAGGTGGACAGAACCTTCTATTTTCCTATTTTCTGGTGTCAGCGCCCCAGAAAAGGAGCGCTGTCCCTCCTTCGCTCGGCACAGAAACGTTATCCCTCACTCATCGACTCCACTGTGAAAGAAAAGGAAGAGAAACTCAGTGATGGAGGATAAAAACATGTTGGCCTTTACATTCCTTTAATACAAATATAAAGATAATTCAAAAGGACTCTGAATGTGCTCCGGTGCAGCACTCAGACCAATTTACACATAATGTACGAGTAACAAGCGCTCCGTGTTCATGTGCTTCCAGTGTTAGAGGCGTCGTCCTGTGTGACGTCTCCAGCAGCAGTGCTGAATGTTTGGCCTTTATCAAGCTAACACTGTCAAAGCTAATACCATAAACTAACCGGTGTCTCTGGGTGATTTGCGCAAGAAGAACAACGCATCACCGAACAGAACAACAGCTGTGTGTTTAATGCACCGGAGGAGGAACACACTCGAGCTTCGTCCTTTTGACCTCCGTCTGATGAAGGTTACGCAGTATACTGTGCAACAGAGATGAGTCACCGAGTATCAAACACTCCCATTAATCCTCCTTTAATCCGACTCATACTATATATCAACACCCTACACAAGCGTGCCTATAAACACACACAGGAGAAAACATTGATCACTACGACCAACGTTGCTGCAGTAGAAGAGGAGACGCGGTCGCTGCGACACAGTTCGTCACGAGTTTGAGGCAGCGGCTAGACCGAGGCGGTGGTTGGATGTTTCAGAGGTTTACTGAGGCAACAGCAGCGCTGACAGTCCGTGCATGAGGCAGCAGCTCAAAGACTGACAACTCAAACAAGTGTGCACAAAGCAGCGTTATCATGAACCTTCACTGTAAAAAAAGAAAAATCAGTTCGACACTGAGATCCGTCAGCTTCCAGACAAACAAGGATTTGCCTGAAGCTGCTGAAGGAAACCTGAGGAGAACGCTCGGCGCCTCGGCTGCGAGTGAAAGAACAAAAAGAGTCCAGCGTGAGTCATTTTATTCAGCAGGACTGCATGAAAACTGAAGGCAGATAAGAAATAATGGAGTACTAGTCTAAGTATTCCTTTAAATAGTGACTGTGCAACACATCTGGACGAGTCTCTAAATGCTTCGTTCATGATTGATTAAAACAACAAACTGCGTGAAACCAAAACTCTAAAACTTTAAATTGCGTTGATGACATTTGTCCTCTCAGTCTTGTTATTCTCGGTTTTCTACCAGAGTCTTTCTTCTACTACTGTTCTTTTTCTTTCTTTACAGGGTTGAAAGTGTTCACAGATCACCAAACACAATAACACTATCTAGATTACTTTGTGTAAAAGTCTGAGAAGCCGTGCTCACCGTGTTTCTCCTCTCAGTGACTACAACCTTTAGTTTACGCAGGTTAAAACAGATTCCCTTCTGAGCTAGCAGTGTGGTGATTCCAACAACACCGGCTGCTAATCGAACAGGTTTTAGGGTCGATGCTCGAGGAAGTTCAGCTAATTAGCTTTTAGCCAAAGCTGCTAAGTAAGAGTAGATAAACATCCGCATTTTCCCACTCGCTACCCGATCGTCAGGTGACTATTCTGTGGTCCTGATCCTAGTTTTAATGTTCAGTTAAATGTTTTACTTACTTACTAGTTTTGGATTGTTGTAAATGTTTGTTTAGGTTCAGGAAGAGATCATACTAATGTTTGACATGTCTGTATTGAGAAAAAGCTTCAAGAAATCTTGTTAAAACACCAGAACCAACCAACAACGAACCATCCACATTGAAACACAGCCATGGATGAAACGTGCGGCGTGGGCGCAGGTGAGTTAGAGTTACGGAGAATCATAACACGATCAGAGTGTCTTTTCTTGTCTTGACTGTTACCTTCTGTACGAGACGCAGGTGTTGGCAGCCACTGTTTTAAA
This sequence comes from Diplodus sargus, assembly GCA_903131615.1. Classification (NCBI taxonomy): domain Eukaryota; kingdom Metazoa; phylum Chordata; class Actinopteri; order Spariformes; family Sparidae; genus Diplodus; species Diplodus sargus. Next base: position 304,696 of record CAEMYA010000245.1, on the reverse strand, counting down.
GGCTGCACCACCACTTTCTCTCCCACGGTGAGCGTTGTGTCTCCACAGCCGTCTAATACACACTCGTTCTTTGTCTCTGATCAAAAACAACACTGTTGCACATCCAGCTCGCCCCCCCAGGTATTACCTACTGAGTTTTTCCTGTAAACACTGAGTCAGGTACAGGTGAGGTCAGGAAGCGGATCACACAATCTGTGCTATTGCGCACACATCTTGCAGTTTTCCTCCACAGTGTCGGCAGCCATCAGTCTCCCCGCCGCGAATGAGGAATGGTTGATGTGGCTCACCTCCAACACATCCCAGGCTGAACCCCTCCCCTCCAATCCTTTTCCTCGCAGCCTCCAATGTATTTATTAAATGTCAAGCAGCCAAATAGCTCTTTTCCTCCTGTAGAGAGTTCTCAGAATGGCACGTTAGGGTTTGCAACGGCGAGGCAGGCAGCTCTAACCTGGATGGATGAGCAACCCGGACACAGCCTGTAATTTAGATTTCATTACGATAGCGGCGCAGGTACAGTAGAAGACGAGAGGTGGTTGTGACGCGGAGGAAGATGGTGGCGGGAGATGGTGGATAGCCGTGATGGATCACCGGGGAAAGTGTTGCACGGTTGATGAGGAGGGCCTAAAGGAGGAGATGCTTGTGGCAGATAGTAATCGACAGGACGGGAATAAAAGAGTGGGTGAAAAAGAAACCAGGTGAGCGGTTTTGTCGAGGCTCAGAAAGATGACATTCTTTGTTCTAAGAGGTTTGAGATGCTGCTGAGTACCAGGACGCACGGCTGGAGTGGATCAGAGGATGGGCGCTGATGAAAATAGATGGGGAGGGGACAGCTGGAGAGGTCTCTGAACAGCAGTGCTGGTGAAGAGGACCATTATGGAGGAGGAGCTGTGGTCCGTATCTGCCTTTATGTCCTCTGCAGAACAAGAATAACATCATCTTCTCCGTGACCTGTGACATGAGCGCAGCGGGATAAGAGTAACGACATAATGTCCCCCCTCAGATAAAGCTGAAAACTGGTCGTAGCATGTCAATAATCCAAATGGGTATTTAATAAGCGCTGCGGACGGTGAGCAGCGGACACCGCAATCCTATTAAAACTTCTCCTCAGCTCGTTCCTCTGATCTGTCAGGCTGCTCAGCCGAAGCCTTCTCCCGGAGGCTAAAGGTGATGTCATCTCCCGCGGCCAGCTGTTAATTAGATGTTGTACAGCTGACCGCTCTTCTGCAGCCCCATCAGCTGAAGTGTCTTATTAATGAGATTCAGCTTCACATTTCAAAAGCCCCTTTCGCTGGATCTTTTTTTTTTCGAGAGGTGTTTCCAACAGCAACGTTAATGGGGTCTATTCTGAGGCGAGAGCGTTCGTGCCATCCAAGTTTAGCCGACATCTGTTTCAAAAACACTTGGTTGGCGTTCGGAAAAGATCATGTTTTGCCTTGAAATACCTGTTTTGCTTGCCTGGCTGGAAATTATCTTGAGGACTCCTTAAAAATACCCAGTGGTGTCGCGCTTACAAAGTATTAATATCGCCTCTAACATCACCACCGTCCCTTTAACCTCTGATTTGTAAGTCAGGTCAGAAGGCAACATAATGAAGTTATGACAACAGCAGTCATGGAGCAACATTATCTTTCATTTCGAGTCGAGTTTCTGGTCAAATGGCTGGTGTGTGTCCAATATTCACTGTGTTTTAGCTCTGATTTTGGTCTCCACCAACTACTGAGGAAAACATCTGGCTGTTTAGCCGCTAAATGCTCCTCCGTGTTCACCACATGGTAACACTGTGCACCTGATGGCCAAATAATGAGTTTAAACTTGCTATAAACTCCTGTAAAGCTAACAGTTATTTGCAAACCATCGATATCCACCTCACCTGTGGACAGAGCCATGCTGTTTTCAGTCTTGATGCTAAGCTAAGCTAACCAGCTGTTGCTTGAAGCTTCATATTTCCCCTACGGATTCCTATTTTCTGTTATGTAAACCTGTGAACCTGCGTCATACAAACCATCTTCCTGCACCAACTCTTGATTCTGCCTTCAGCTTCCTCAGCGCAACATTTCAGCCAAACAAAGACAATGTAAATGATTCCTGCTGGAGGCTGAACTACAATTACAATTCCCACTTTTCTCCCGTTCCTCCCCTCGATTGTCTGGAAATCAGCGAGATGTTCTCTTGTCGGCAGTCCAATGACGATAAAAACACTTACAATGCTGAATCTCGGAGGTGAAACATAAGAGGAGCATTCAGCCTTCCTCATGAATTGGATTTTTTGTGATTTGAAGTTGTTTCCTGTCAAGCTGCAATCTGGGACTTGATGGCATCAGGCGGTCTGATTGCTCAAACCTGCCAGATGCGTAGACTGAATGCCAACAGGCACTTTGCTACTGTAATTAGGACCCATCTACAGTATCATGGTGGTTTAAAAATCCCTTATCCAGGCTGCCATTAAATCAGCGAGCAGCTCGAGCATGCCAATCACACAACCCGACTGTAGATGTAAAGAGTGGATGAGTGATTCGCTGGCTGGATCCCAGTTTAAATGAGAGTTTGAGCTCCGCCATTAGTCAACGTTTATTTCTCATTTTCACGGCGACGCTGTAAAACTCGTCAGCTGTTAGAATTTCAAGCGTGTGCCAAAGTGTCCGGACTCTTCAGCGCACCCGTTCCTTCCGACGCCAGCCCTCATCGCTCTCCACCGAGGACGACCTGACTGCTGCGATGGCAAGAGGATCAATATTACGATCCTTTCAGCGCCTCGTTTTCCACACTCCTCTGTGCATCCAGATGGACCTCTGTGGGGGAGAGGTGATAGCATCTAACATGTGGCTAACAATCCTGACTCTCAGAGAGACTGCGGCTCTGGCCTGCAGTCAACTGAATGGCTATCCATCAGGACGGGTTATTTTCTCCACATCAGCGATGCTGTTCTCCTCCCACACAGCGCTGAGGGAGATCTGGCTCGGTAGCGTTCAGTCTTTCTCTCGCCTGCTCATCATTGTTGTTCCGTCTCCTCTCTCTTCTCCCCTCGTCCCTTTCTTCTCCCATCGTTCTGTCAAACCGCTAAAAAGCCGTAAAGTGATTCCCCTCAGTTCCTCCTCTTAATCCTGTCATCTGCTGCATTTCAGATTTGGTTTTCTTTTGTTTTGACATAAATGTCTGAACGCAGTCGTGTGCAATGTTGATTTCATACTACAAATCGCTCTCCTGCTGCGAAAGCAATTTGATTCTTTTTTTTTTCAAATACCAAAAGAGACGAGCCGGAGGAATGACAGCGGCAGCACGTACAGAACAGTACAGTGAAATCACAAAACAATGCAGCAGACTAGAAAACAAAACGCCGCCTGTTTAACTCCAGACATGTCAGGGTGGGAAAATACTCTTTTTTTTACTTACAAAAATACTTTTCAGTTACAGACGCAAAGTGTTTCAGACAAAAAACACTCCAAAACGACAATTTATGAACTATAATGATGACGTTCTTCATCACGTACAGCTTGCGAAATCAGTTTCACGTCCATGTTTGTGCGACTTTACTCCCTGAATGGAAGATTCTCTGACAGCAGTGGTGTAGCCAGTAAACACAGCGCTGGTGTAGACAGGTCTGCGTGAAGACGTTGGCACAACAGTCTCTGATTTTCCAGTTTCTTGGCCGGCATAAGTCTCCTTTTGTTCATTTCACTTTTATTTAATTCCCTTGCGACCAGGCATTAGCCAGGAGCAGCCTGAAGTCCAGGATGGATTATCATGACTCCCATCCTGGATCTCTCCTGTTTCCTCCCCGCGGCGGTAGGCTGGTCAGGCTGGATGTTTAAAAAGACGCCGCGGGCAGTGAACGCCTCACGGTTTGCTTTGTTTAATTATATATATTCTCATTAAAATATCTGAATCTTTTATTATAAAAAAAAAAAATGGGATGGACAGATATAACCAGGCCTTTTATTATGGATCCGACCGGATGATAAAACTAATGTATGTTAATAACTTTTCTGATCTCATGGAGGAAAACTGAACACGTCTGCAGCAGCTTCCAGGTCACCAGACTGTAAACTGTAGAAACATTATCCCAGCTCCTCCCGGCTGCATCAACCCGCCCTCTTTTGTTCGCTCGGCTCAGAAAGCGATCGGCGATGTCTGCAGCGTGACAAGCATACAGTTGTTCTGTGCTGCAAATTCTCTTTGCTCGGTGGAACTGACTAATGGGCGAGGCTTTAATAAGAGATGTGGAGTGGAAGCTATTCCCCTGTAATATTGTGTTACGGTCGGTGGTTTGTTTTTTCTGCGATATAATTCACCGTGCAAGTGATTATCCACTTTGTGTGAGCATGCAGCCAGAAAACTGACACGGCACACCGCTCATCTAACTCCAGACTTGTTTAGCAACTGTTGAGTTTTACCTGATGTTGATGTTACAACATAATGACTCAAAAATAATCGATCAATCATCATTTTAGGAGCGTTTATTCAGTTAACAGGCGCCGATATTGTCTATTTAAGCTCATAGAATCAATGTTTCTTGAACATCAACTTTTTTTTTTTTTTAACAACTTCTGGAAACTTTACCATCCTGAACTCTGTCATTTTGTGGATTCTTTGACGAGAAGTTTTCAGATCTCATAGTTTTAAATTGAGGCACAAAAATGTGATTTTATTTATAGTATTTTAAATGTATTTCCACATTTCCACACAGTAAGTAATGCTAATAATACCGAACAATAAAAAGGTATTAATGAGACTTAATTGAAGAAGTGAGTGATACACATTTTTTTTTATTTCAGACACTTTCAATTTCAAAATCACTTTTTATAAATTTGCCTTGTGAATTTGTCACATTATCACCAAAGACGATGAATTTATCCTCAGTTTGTTCGAATCAAACCAACTCTTCATAAGTGTCTGTATCATCTGTAAATAAATAAAATACATTAAAATACATTTGAATGTTTTCAGAAACCTTGTCTACATTTTTTACTTGCAAATTACTGCGATCAATAATGGTCCGAACACTGCGCCCTGAGGAACCCCACATGTAAACATCAATAATTAGTTTTCTGAGCATTCTGTTACCTACTTTCCAGGTAGATAATTAATAACTAAGAGTGTGTGACCTATCTAATGCCACACTGTATCGTCTCTTATCTTTTTGACCCCCCCGCTGTATATAATAATTACCTACTGCAGTTTATTTTTCCTCCAAGAGCTCAGCCGGTGCCGGTAAAGCAAACAATCAGCTGATTGACCTTCAGCCTCCAAGAGCGACTCATTCCTGAAATGTCATCTGAATTAGCAGCCATTGAAAACACTGAAGGAAGGCACGCAGTCATTGAGACACACTCCGTGACCTTGAACAAATAAGCTCATACTGGATTTCACGTCGCTGGGTGGACTGATAAACTCGACGAGGGTCTTGTGTTCGGCTCCTCCTGCTGCTGCTGCTGCAGACACTGGCCCACTTAAGGGCCACTGGTGATTTTCTATCTGGGCTATCATTGATCCCAAGGCAGTTGCAAGTGAAGATTTGAGCTAGCTTAAGGTAGCTGAAAGTCAGCTGTCTTTAGCAACACGGGTCTCCCTCTCCCTCTCTCTCCAAAATCCCCCGGTGGAAAAAGTTAGCTACTCTAATTCCCTCCATGTCTGAGAGGAACATGCACACTTCTGTTAGCTGAAACTTCTCAGTCCTCGGAGGATTGTGTGTGAAGGATTGTGGTTGTGAGACATCAGACTTGTTGTTGTAGAGACACAGTCTTGAATTCTGTATGTGTGCATGTTTGTGAACGACTTTTTAAACTTCATATCGACCTTATTTGAAAACTTTCCCATGTAGGATGGGTTTTTTTTTCACAAATGCTATTAAATGGTGTATTATTATACGAAAGTAGGTGATAATTACTCACATAATTAGAATAATGACTGAACAACTGTGTGGATTTGCAAAGCTGTTAACCTGTTGATCTCGATGGAGGCGAGAGAAAAACAGGGAAACCAGTTTTTTGGGCTTCAACTAAAAGTGAGAGAAAGATGGAACAACTGGAAGTGTCATACATCCTCATCTTAAGATTTTCTGTATGATCTTGATTGTTTAAATCCATGCAGAATGCAACCAGGTCTCTTTATGATCGCCTCTCGCCCAGGTGTACATGTAACCTGTACAGCTGAGAGAGGGATTTGCCCGACAGAAGCTGAAAGGTCACCTAACTCTGTCTCCTCCTGTTCTCTCAAACAACCTGGCAAAAACAAAAACAAAACAGCGGATGAGTCCTTTCGCAGCCAAAGACAAACAGCAGAGTCCACACAGCAGCTCTGACTACAGAACATTCATGAGGTCTGATCACGACGCAGGCAGTCTGTGAGAGAAAAGATATAGATATAAATATAAATGCGAAGATTGTGATCGGATGTCGCTGCCCAGATAACCAGTGACTGATCTTGTTATTATACTCCGTATCGTAGCCATAGGTGGAGCTTCACAGGATGCTCATGCAGGCGTCGGGCACAGCTGCAGTCCATCAGTCTGATTAACGGCCTGATGAACACAGCCAGGAGCTGCGATCTCACTGTTTTACAGCCAGAAAGGCAAACACACGACCTCAAGGACGGAAAAGAACCAGAGAGGCCGAGATGTTCAGCTCAGCTACACCAACACGTTTGTTTTCCATCCTGCATCTCCACAGAGCTCCGACTCGACTCGTGCTAACCATCATGAAGCTCTGGTCACTGGAGGTCGTTCGTCATAGAATATTACATGTGAAAGAAAAAATAGCATCAACTCAGCAGCCGCGCGCGTACATTTCTTTACAAACCTTTGCACGTGAACATGTCTGTCTCTTTCCAGTCTGTAGCATCACTTCCCATCAGGGATTTCCTCTCTCTGCTCCACCTTTTTTTCTTCGTCTCATTCTTTGTCTTGCCTGCATTGTGCATGTTCTGCTCAGTGACATGTTTGCATCTCATCATCATACGACCGAGTCAAAGCTGTGTATAGAGAGAGTCACGACAACTGAAGTTCAACGTGCCGATCATCACGTGATTCTCAGAGATGTCAGACAGTTCCAGGAAGTTCTAAGTGGGCAATTTAAATGCATGAATAGAGAGAGATAGACGCACCGTGTTTGGAGGTCCGTAGTTAATACATGATTTATTGATTGACTGATTTACATCACTGTGCTGCTGGTATTTGCAGCTAACTTCCGGGAACTACTGAGAGGCTCCACGACCCGTCATCGCTTTAAAAAACAAAGGTCCATCAGAGTAAACAGAGCGGCGACGACTCCCTCTGGACCAGGTTAAAAGCAGTCGGGGGGGGCTGATGGTCTTCAGTTCTGTCCCTTGTGAGTTTATTCACTCATTTCATTTTGCATTTCCAACACTAGTCCGACACTCCGAGCCAATCGGCCTCTCCTGGCGCTCCCGACGGACAGTCTGCCTGACTTTAAAGGTCCCCGAGGGAGCCATCAATCGCTTTAATTTCACAGTGGGGAAGCTGAGAGCCCTCGCAGACTTCTTCATGTGGATGTTACGTGAAAGAGTCTACGAGTTTGTGACCTTTGGATGAATAAAAACCCCCCAAAAATAATAAGTGGGAATTTGTTGTTTTCAGTCCATGTTGTTCGTTACAGTAAATGTAAATCTGTCCTCTGCCTGCTGGTGTTTGTGTTCATCCTGACGCTGCAGCTCAGTTCGTCACAGTTGCCTCTGAAATATCCTCGAGTACATATTCTGTTAATATCTTTTATTCTGCAGACAGTTTGTAAGTCAAGAATGGGGGGAATTTCTTTATTCTTCTTGTAGAAAAAAAAGATCAAATCACCTTACAGCAGGAAAACGATCCCCGTGCGACAGGAGTTATTTTTCACACTGTGTGACATTAAAGTGATTCAGGTTTCGCCTTAATCACCGTGGAACCTGTCAGGATGCATATAATGAAACATCCTCATGTTTTTGCATAACTCGTGTCGATGATTAGGATGACTTTACACCGTGCACGCTGCCTTAGCGTTTCTGTGGCGGGGATGAAAAGCTGCACCCAATGTCAGAGAATGCCTGAGGGGCTTTCAGAGCCCTTTACTGTGCAGCCAAACTCTGCCTGCCTCTGTTGATCCATGTTGCACAGAATGCAGAAACAAGCTTTTGAGAGGCGAGAAAGGCTGAGCGCTTCAGCCCGGCCTTTGATCAGAGAGGGAGGGCCGGAGCTTCCCGTCAGCCACCTCACCGCGCAGAGACCCAGAGGCTGTATTGATTTTGAATAATGCTTTGTGTCTCCTCGAGCTGCACACATGCATAATTTATCTTCATTATGCGTTGGGCAGAGGCATGTCTGAGCGTTTTGTGCTTATTTTCCAAAGTGAGGTTTGTTTTTAGTGGGAAAAAGGTTGAGATCAGTGCCGGAGAGAGGGCAGCGAGGGGAGCAGCAGAGGGGCGTTTGTGAGGAGCGCTTGTTTCGTGTGTCATTACTGGCCTGTGCATTCGGATGGTTAAGTTAATTTCTCAAGAGGATATAACACAACATCTGTTGGGGAAATTAGAATTTCATGGTTCATGGTGTCAACCTGAGTGCAGTATGTACAGTAGTTAAAGGTACTTTTGAGTTTGAGGTATCAGCTGTAGAGATGTCGGTCACATGAGAGATTAAAGTACATCTGAAAAACTGTTTTCTTTCTACCAAGCGACATTATATCACCAGAGCAGGAAACACACATCTGCAAATGTGAGTGTCATCGTCCTCGGCTCAGCTGTACATTAGCTACCTCAGTTAACTGGCCTGTTGTTCATGAATAGATGAAGCCTCCTTTTGCATGTTTGTATGGAAAGTCAATAGTTCACAAAACTGCTCACAACCAGGTTTGTGGATTGTCTTGAGTGACCACATCTCGAGGTGGACATCTTCACGGTCGACATCTCCAAAACGTGGTAACTCACACCGATTAAATCCAGACGGTTCTGATTGAAAAACTTACTTTCCAGCTTCCCTCACCTGTACGAAGCACTCAGCTCAAACCCCACTGCTTCTCACCAGATACCTAAATCTTTTAAAAGTAGTTCAAATATGCTTTATTTTTTTAAACGTTCCTCAAAGGTCCAATTGGGAGCCAACCTGACGAGTTTGGACTGAGACTCAAAATCAACTTTCTTACAAATTGGACCTTTCAGGCTCAGTTATTTCCTGAAACAGCTGTCCACTGAAATAAAAAGAGTACACTGAAATAATGTTGAATGTTTTTAGAAATATTACACATATCTTCACATCAGTAATGGGCCCGACACTGAACCTTGAGGAACCCCACATGTTAACTTCAAGAAATCAGAAATAAATATCATTCATCTGAGCACACTGAAACCTATTTTCCCAGTCAGATGATTAAGCATGAGTCATCAATAGAGCAGAAAGGCTCCCTTGAAGCCTGTATAACTAATCAGCTGATCAATATTCAGCCTCCTTTAACCGACTGCTGACTAATTTCCCGACACGTCAACTGAATCAGCAGCCAGTCATTTCCTAAAAACAGTTGACTGCTGTTGTTTTTGGCAAATGTTAAACAATGTTAAACAAAAACAAGTGCATTTGTTGGGGACTAATTTTAAGTGCCGGATACTCGATACTGTGTAATTAAATCAAAATAAATGATTTAATTACACGTGTAGCTCAGCGATGTGTTTTACTAGATGTTGGCCAACAGTGGAGCTCAGTGGTCCAGAGAATTACAGAGAGCATTAGATATTTATCGACAGGATATATCGTTGTTTGCTCTTTTTCATAAGAAACTTGCATTTTGTCTGACAAGTAGGATTAATTTGTGCAACATCTCCGCTGCGTGTCTGTTGAGACTCATCAGACCGCTCTAACAAACACACAAACCTGCTCGAGGCTTTAACGAGCTCATTTTCCGGTTAAAAATCCAAGATGAGGTGAGCCGAGTCTTCCTCCTCCTCCTCCTCCTCTACAGCGAACACTGCTGAACTGAGAGGATCTGCTGCTGCAAAGAGCATATTGTTATAATGAACTGTGAAATGTTGGGCTTTATTGATCCCTGTGGGAAATTATTTTCACTTTCCAGCAGCCGTGCTCCGGTTAGCTGTGCAGGAGTTCAGTGTTTCAGACGAGGACACTCGGGCGGAGCTGGATGTTCTCTGCTTGATTGTGTTCGTCATAAAACCTCCTGCACGTAAAAGTGGCACTTACACTGATGGTGGATGATTTTTTTGCAGCTACGTGAGATGTAACTACGGTCGAATCGAACACTTCATTTGCTCACCAACATGATTTCGAGTGTTGAACATTTCAGTGTTAAAGATGTTCACAGGTGTCTTTATTCAGCGAGGGAATAACATTAAAGAAAAACTGTGCAGGATTCTTCAGCTGCTGTTCATAAATTCACCGTTTAAAGGTGAAAGATGAGCTGTTGCTGTCGAAGTCTCACTCCCGGGTCTTCTATTAAAAGCGTTTGACGACCGAGGGAATAAGACTCAACAATCAACGCTCTTTCTCAAGAATCACAGAGACTCCCAGAAAACATCCCAAACACGACAAGATAACAGGAAAATATGACAACACACGCTGTAAAAAACACTTTAATTTAACCTCACTGATTCTCCCGGAGCTTTTAAAATACACTAAATATCCAGACATTTACAAAAATAGTCTGTGATTTTACAGGTCAAATGTAAAATAACTGAATAACCATAAAATGCACATTAGCACATACAATTCAAAGCAGCATTTAAAGGAGCACTCTGTAGTTTTGGGGGAAGAAATGTAAATAAGAATGTTTTTGTCAAAATAAAGAAACTCTCTTTGTTTTCACGACTGAATAAACAAACAAACAATTTCATACTGTTTTTGTTTGTTTACATGTGGCGGACCCTGCCACCTCCCTCGCTTCAAACAGTGTTCTGGGACCTTATTTTCCTCCGAGAACAGCTTGTTTATTCAGTTATGGAAAAAGTTTGTGATGTTATGTTATTTTCATTCTGAAACTCTTGATGCCCATTTATTTTCCACAACACCTTTCGTTTGTGTGTATAAAGTGTGTGTGTGTGTGTTCAGAACTTCCTGACTTTAATTGGTATTCATCAGTTCTGTGCTGGTTTGCGGGTTTTACCGTAAGTGAAGTGTGCGTCACGTTTCTTGGCTGTAAATCAATAATGTGATCATTCGTTGTTGTCCAGCTGACGCGGACGTCGACAGCTACTAACGACGTCCAGGTTGTCTGATGGATGTTACAGAGAGCTGTGAAGATAACCAAGCGCTGATGTATAAGATGTGCAAATATGTGTGATTTTAATACATTTTACGTCGATTAACGTGTATAGTTACATCATCAGCACAAGGAATTACGCAGTACACATGTAATCTATAGCACGTCTCCATACGAACAGTCTTCTGACTCGTATCTGGAGTCGAGTAATGAAACTTTGGTTGTGTAACCTGAAGAAAAACGCGTGTGAGCGTCTCAGCGGGAGTCTGATTGAACTGCATCTGGGAGTCTGGCGCCGGCGTCGCCTTCCTCTCACTCGGGGCGACACCCTCATTAGGATTTCATTCAGCTCGTCTGACACACCCCCCGATGGTATCAACACGCACAGTGGGATAACACACCGGCAAATACATGAATTACACCGGCTGCACAAAATGAATGACGTCGCAATGTCACCAGCAGGGTGTCTGGGCGCTGTGTAATCTGAACCCTGCTGCATAAAATTGAATTAATGAATGAAATGTGTTGCTGGATGGAGCGTTCACTGTTTCCTTGTAGTGATCTGAACTCCGTGAGGCTCATTACTGGCGGCGTTTGGCCCTCAATCAGGCCACACTCTGCGTTTATCCCGTCTAATGAAATAATTACAGCTATTATTGTTGATACACAGTCAACAGATGAGAACACATATTAGACAATCAAAGATATTAAAGTTATTACATGTTGTATAATGTTGAGGCTCATCCATTTTTGTTTTGACTCCAAACTAAAATAACCCTGACGTGCATTTTTCTTTTGTTAAGGTTAAATGTGCTGTTTTCCCCCATTAAGCAGTATTTCACATATTTTGCAAAATTAGCTCACTTAGCTCTCTGTATGGTGATGAAAGAGGCTTCTGCGGGTCATGTGGTGCTTCTGATGTTGGAGCACCCCGGGCAGATCGTTTGAAAAACCCAAATTGCGAAGCAAATCGACCATTTTGATGTCAGTATTCATGGAACTGGGATCCTCAAATTGGTGCTGATATGCAAATAGTGACTGTAAAAAAAAAAAGAATTGCTGCTTTATAGACAGACTTCAAAACAGCCCTCCGTCTCCGTCTGCTCGTGCCAAACAGACCGAGTGATATATAAATCAATGGACGGCTGATTAATGCATCACACAATCATTTATTTTTTTGAGGTTGCAAAGCTTTCAGTCGCTCTCAACATTTCAAAAGCCGTTTTATCGTAAACAGACCGAGTTTGATTTATTTTTCGTTAATAATCGTCGACGTGAGGGAGCTTTTCAAATCTCTGGGCCTTTCCTGCAATCATCTGGCCTCGACTGAAAGAGGAGAGCGATCAAAGAAGGAAATCAGCGAGTGTGTGCTGCACGGCTCAGAGAGAGGAAATAAAAACACTCCTCTCCATCAACAACATCCAGGTTCACCGGTGATGACGGCTTCCATCTGCTGGTAGAGTCACTCTGAACTTCTCATACTGCATCTTGGTCAGCAGCCTCAAGCTTCACACTGTGACGCTGCACCTCCAGCATCATGTTGCACGTGAAGATCAATAATTAGTAACAATGATACACAACATCCTGTAAGACTTTCAAAATAAAGCTTACTGACGGACGGTTCTCATGTTGTGGCGTATTGTGACTTCTCGACTGTTATTAACGGTCGAGATTTAGGCATCAATACTTGCTTGGGGTTGGAAAATATTTTAAGTCAAGTCAAGTTTTATTGACCTTTAATGTTTTTACATATGTTTCAACAAACCTTACACTAGACTTTACTTGTTGTTGACAATTTATTCTGTGATATCGTCTTCCAGAGTTTCCTGCTTTTGCTTGTTTGTCAAAGCACATTCTAAAAACTTTTTTGTGAGACATAAATAAAAGAAATAATCTCCGTCCACACTAACAAACCTGGAAACACATATCTCATGGTCGTTCATGTAAACTTGACATTTGCGTGTCGTACAAAAATATATTATTAAGAAGGTTGTGAAAGGCGACGGCTCCTCACTGACTCTTTTTGGATGATCAACAAAAAGAAACAATGCAGCCAAAAATCCATTTAGCCACCATATAAACTCAAATACCCCCAAATATCATAACAGGTACTCCTGAGTTTAAATTGAAGACTCAAACATCGATAAAGTTTTCCAAAATATGTAGTTTGTGCCGTTCAGATGTGCCTGAACATCTTCATCTTGGAAGTTCACCCACTAAAATAACATTATGTTGGGAAATTAATAATCAAAAACGACTTGATATTTTAATGTAATGTTATCTCTGAAAGGAAAGTTTCCATATTGATGCAAGCCGGCAACATATATACCAACACGTCCAGGATAATATCGGCCAAATCAGATTTAGTTTGGGCTCTAGTCAGAACTCAGACGCTTCAATCAGCATCACAGGTTCAGACAAATTAGCTTCAGTGTTTGTGACTCCACAACAGAGCAGGATGACTCGCCGTGTACATGCAGAATACCAATGAAGAAACAAAAGTTTGACATTACTATGTATCAGGCGTCCAGGTCGGTGTTACAACTCCCAGTCGGTCGCTGTAACAATGTGCTGAACGTGGAGCTGCTCCGGCTCGGCCCACAGCGGCACGCGGCGGAGCTCGGTCATGAAACTTTCATCAGTGTCCCGGTGCCGTGGACTTCCTGAACGTCTGCACTAAATTGCCCCTGGGTCATAAATACTTTATCAAGAGCGGACACCTCAGCAAAACACCTCCCCGGGGTCCGCCTGCCTCACCCGTCCTCCCCTTTCTCAGGCTTTTTACAGTCGCTGGCTCTCCAATGCTGTGCACAGCAGTTTAAAGTATTCCAGCCCGTCATCGACACACTCGACACAGCTCACTACGTCACGCAGAGGTGACTGAGACTCTTCATTACTGGATTATTATGTTAACTATGATTAAAACAAAGTGCCAACGAGGATCTTTTCTTGTAAAATGTATTTAAAAAGAAAGGGAAGAGACACCAGATGCACTAAAGCAGAACGCGACATGTACTGTATCTGTTAAAGTGTCGTCTTTGATCTCCAACCGGCCTGCTTTAATTTCACGGCACATTCTCATGGCGGCGAGCACGGACAGCGTTCGTTCAGTCAGAGGGACCTCGACCGACCTCAAACACGCCGGAGAACAAGAGCGCACGTCGCGAAAAAGAAAAAAAAAAGGCAGAGCGCTTGATGTGAAGTGAAGACAAATCAGAGTCACGCGCTGCAGCAATCCTGCTGCAATCACTGTAACTGTAACGGTGTCGTATGCGTTCACGTGAATCCAGCTGTGAATGTGCTGCAGGTCATCAGTCGTGAAATCACCTGAAATGCAGCTGGTTCCGGCTCGTTTCACGTCTCCGGCTGTGAAAAGAAAACTGACACGTTTTAGATTTTCATACATTCATATTTTCTTCTCGTTTTATGCTTTTTTTTTAAAAAAGTTCCTTTTGCTTGACGAAGGTTGAGATGTTGAAGGTTTGAGCAACACTTCAGAGTTACACTGTTCGTACATTTTTAATAATGACACTGTGCCACACTGTAATAACTGTGTAACTAGGCAACAACAACAGGAAAAAACTATTAGAAAAACGGATAAACTGAGAACAATAAGTGGGGCAGTTGTGTATTAGCCTGTATTAAAATCTTGGATACATCCATCTTATCTAAATACATTTTTCACCAATTGCCATGTTGTGTGAAAATGGGCCGTATCGCCTCCTGTGATCAGATTTTCTCAGGGTGTGTCAGAAAGTTTAGATTTATGTCTTTTCATCCAAGAAGCTGAAGTCCAAAATATGTGAAAGTCCTGGTAATTTGATTTCAAGAAAGATCGTGTGGGACGACACCAAAACTAGCTGTAAAGCTAGCTGTAGCTAGCTGGACCTCATGTCAAACTCAAAACAAACAGGGGGTCAGCATATTGTAGAGTTACCGCAAAGTTAGCTCAGTTAGCCGTGCAGCTAGCGGTCTGTCTGGATTGGGAGTTTGGATGTTGGGAGCTTTAGACGTAGCTAGCTGGTTAGCATGCTGAGATCTTTGCATCAAAGGCGTCGTAACATCAGAGCTGTTGTTCACATTGAGTTGACAATTTCACTCTTTCAATGTTTTCATCTAAAATTCTAACGTATCGCGACAATTTCAGGTGTCACTGTTTGGTGTGTTTGCAGCCTCGACCACACTGGATTATTTCAGTTTTCAAGGCGTATTGAGCTGCTGAGTTACTTATAACCAGTGTTGTGAATAAACGTTCCAAAACAGCACGTCACTGAACATACTGAACGTGAACTGAACGTTTCTATCTTGCAGCTATTAAACATAAATGTGGGAGTGAACGACGCTAACGTGCTGTGTTTTATGAGGCAGCTAACGATCCTGCTGAAGTCAGTTCATTTGAAGTAGTTTTATTAACAAATCAGTTTCTGCTGGGTCTAATAAATAATAATTAAGAGCCACACAAGCAAAACATTTTTAAAAAAGCCACACCGAGCACCATTACAGCATCAGACCTCTCTTGGGAATTAGCGAATGATGATCACAAGAACTCATTAGCAAAAGGATACGACTACAAGACAACCGTGTGAAATGACCTTTGAGCTTCTGTGAAGTGTGAACGTTGCTCGTAATGTAACAGAAATAGTTCATGCTGCCAACCAACAAGTGGCATCTGTAAAGAAATAAATGGTTGTGCACTGGGGAGTTAATACTCATATCACCTCGCGTATAGATCCGTAGTCAGAACTCACAATTTTGAAGCTGCGTATAAAGGCTAACCAACGTGGATACAACCTTTACCTTTAGATGAAACAATCCGCTAAAGGTTATCCGATAAATTCATCATCCAGGCAGAACCGGCGCACGTATCACTCGCTCCTCTGAATGGGCCGACGCCATTAGTCTCTCAGAAAGTGGTGCACGCAGCCAAAGGTTAAGAGGAATTTATGCTAATGTGAGCGCTGTTAATGCACTCAACACACCCACAACGACTGAAGCTGACTTTTATTTTCTTAAATTCTTTGTCAGAGCCCACACTTCTGTTGTTGACCTTCACGGATGACCACTGTGTTTTTGTTTGTGCATTTGTTTCGCCGTGTGTTTACTTGACAATAATTCCACGTCTTTGACATTCTGAAGGCAGAGCAGGTCAGAGACAACATGTCAATATTTGAGCGTCAGTGTTTTGGGGCGAGAGAGATGTTTAGTCTGCCCTCGCTGCCTATATGAAGGTCTTTCGCTGGCATTTCTCCCAGTTCCTTGAAATATTTGACAGGGGATTTACTCTGTGTTGTCACTGTGTGGTGGAAAGTGAAGTGGAGCTGCTTTTTTTTCTTTTTCTGAAGAGCAAATGCCCAGTTTCATGTTTTTAAAAGATTATCGACATCAAGGTTGAGTTACTGGGCCTCAGAGTGCCAGGGGCAGGGGAAAAAAAAGGAATCCAAGGCTGGGCCGGTGCCAGTTGGTTTTTGGTGATATGATTGATTGCAGATTTGTTCGGGGATTAGTTCCACTAAAGCACACTCTCTATTAATGCAGCTCCTGCATTATCAGCTCATTTTGTATAGATGGGCCCTGTGCCAAAATATAGTTTTTAGACCTTTAGACCTCATTTTAGTTTTAAGTTGTGGTGAATCGACACAAAAACAACAGATGACGGCCAGTTGATCAGATAGTGCTGTAGGCAAATGTTAGCACGCCTGGCTAACTAGCTCATCTACAGAAGTAGTGTTCATTTAAGAATAATTAGCATATTTCTAATTAACTACATAAGTTACACATTGCTTTAGAAAAATTGGAAGTTGGTCATGGATGCTATCAAATTTCAGGCTAACATCCTGAGCTACCTGACTGTTTAATTTGCTGAACATGACTTTTAGTCCTTAGCCTACAGTTAGCATGGAATAATAGTTTGTTTTTATATTTCTCTGTACCGGAATAAGCTCAATGTTTGCTGGCTCTGCAGTGCAACGCAAGAACAATGTTGATATTATCAAGTCTTTATGAGGAGGTTGATGTTTTACCTGGGACAAGTCTTATCAGGGTTTAACTTTCAGCACACATAAAGTCAATATTCAAAACCTCCTTTCCATCGCTGTGTGCCAGCTAGAAGCATTAAAAGCCCACGGAGCTAGTTGTTAGCTCAATTAGCTTCCTGCAGACATTGTTTTGACTTTAGCCCAGAATTGATGGTTGCAGGCTGGAAATGAAAAGCCTCTCTTGTCTGCCTCTGAAATCAGACACCGATTGTTTCAACAAACACAACTTGAATGTAAAAAGACTAACATGTTCCCGATCTGTTACTTACACCACATCTTCCCTGACATGTTCCTTCCTTCCACAACACTTCTGCACCCACACACACTATAAACAGGGTGAAGCAGAAGAGGAATGATGTATTATTCGCCTTGAACCTGTAATCGACACATTTAGATTCCAAGCGTTTCACTGAATTCATCACACCTGTGGGTGCAGAACCATCCTGAGCACATCTTTGTGCCGCTCACCCACACACTTCGGATGCTCTTTTTACTGCCTGGGAAGAAAAAAAGCAAAGATCCCACCTGACAGCGCAGCGACCACGGATGGTTACAGGTTCTCTTTTATTCATAAAACACGATCACTTCATTTTGGATGTCAGGGGGAACAGTGAAGGTGGTAGTAAGGGTCCAACGGCACGTTTTTAACCCAGGCATTACTGTTAAAGGTGCAACGTGTCGGATACGGCCACCTGTCGCAGATCACACCCAACAAATATTCATGTACACTCTTTGCTGTAGCTCAACATTCAATTTTGTGAGGAAAAAATGTGCAACAGAATGTTTACGGTCACACTTTGTGAGTTTATTTAGTTCATTTAGTTCCCTTAAAGCCAACAGCTTGTAAAACATGGCGGGTATTACGAGACAGGGTGGGTTGTGGCTAGCTGGTTAGCATGCTAACTTCAGCAGAAATCTCAGTAACAACCAATCAGATATCTGATAAACAAAGCAGACAAGCCAAAAAACAATTTTTGTACACAATATACACTAAAAAAGGTGCATCTAAATATCTTCATGTTTTCCAAAAGCTAATTAAATAGTCAAACACAGGTGAAAAAAAGTGACACATGAGAGTATTTCAAGAGTATGCAACCCAAAACCGTGATAATATCTCACAGAAAGCACGGACGAGAACACGAACAAGATATTTAGGTAAACACTAATTCTCCATCGGAGACTCAAGAAGAAGAAAAACTACTGAGAACAAGTATTTCTGTGAGAGAAAAGTGGCTGAGCTAACTTAATTATCGTGTCTGATTCTCATAACAATCCAGCTGCAGCAGCAGAGCCGAGCGCTGCCGTCGGCCAACTTGGAACAAACTTACTTCTCAAAGTGGATTGATTACCCTTGTCTACAAAACGGAGCACACAGATCGATTTGGGGCTTTATTTTAATACGAGCGGGCTGTTTTTTTTTTCCAACTCTGCTGAATTCGACTCCACTTCTGCCTAACGTGATCTCATCTCTACGACTCCACAGATGGCTGACAAATGAAAGGAGTGTGAGTGGAGACGCTTCGGTTCAATTCAAGAAGAGGCACGGACTGAATTTAGGGAAATGATGAGGAATAAACGAAACAGAGAACATCTTTTTTTTGGTGAACATCTTATACGGTAGAGTTTTATGTTGCTACCTTCTTTCGATCACCATGGAAATAAAAGCACCATCAGGTTGAGCAAGAATATTCATTTGATTTAATTTGGTTTGTTTATTCATCTTAATTCTCCCCTGAGTGTTTTGAGTTCGTTGAATGAGCCGAGGTCTGAAGTGTAATTACTAAAATGGAGCTGATTTCAAACAGTAATTTGCGACAGGTTTGAGAAGAATCCTTAAACAGGGTCTGGAGGAGCGTCTCCCCCCCGGAGGAACACGAGCTTCCAGAGAGTTTCAGTTGTGCTGCGAATATAATGCACTGCTCTCCTCTTCATCATCGGTTCAGCAGAGCTCAGAGTGCTGCACACAAAATATATCCAAACAGTGAAATACAAAGACAATTTAAAGAAATAAAGATGCTCAAAATGCAAACTTTAAAAGCCCAGAGTGTGCTAATATATTCCCACTGCATCAGGTAAATTAGTATTTAAAATGTATGTAATAAGGAAGTAGGACACAACCTAGTTTTGAACTTGTTAGCAAAACAGCTGATTGTTCACATCTCCTGCAGTTACAGAGCAACAAAATCACTGAGTCCAAAACTGTTTTAGCTCCAGATTTGGTCTCCACCAGCTCCTGAGGGAAACATCTGCTTCTGTAGCTGCTAAACGCTCCACTATGTTCACCAGATAGTCTATAAATTATGTC
Organism: Diplodus sargus; assembly: GCA_903131615.1. NCBI lineage: Eukaryota > Metazoa > Chordata > Actinopteri > Spariformes > Sparidae > Diplodus > Diplodus sargus. The sequence goes on along the minus strand of CAEMYA010000245.1, from coordinate 285,170 downwards.
TCTCTGTGTGTCTCCATTACAGAAATGACCATATTCAGTCAAACGGATGGAGTTCTGGAAGATATCCTGACTGGATCTGACTAGACGTGACTTGTTAATCACAAGCTAACCTGCTTTTTTTCGTCTATTTTACTCCACATGGGACCAAAATGTAAAAAATGAACATCATGCTGTGTTGAAAAAAGACTTCAAACTAGCGACTGAGATCATAAACTCATTAGGCAGCTGTTTACTGAGGTAGGAATCCAAGTTAGAAGCTTTCATACAGTAAGACTTCTATTTGCAACCAGGGGAGTCGCCCCCCGGCTGGCTGGAATAATCTGTAACAGTGTTTATAATCTGATCAGATGTTCTGTGAAGCTGTCGTGTCTCTGGGCCGGTAGGCGGGAGCAGACAGGCCACGTCTGTCCGCTCTAAACGAGCCCGGAGACACTTTGGCCAGTGTCTTGTTCCTCTGGTCTTACTTTAAACACATAAATATAAAGGCTTAATGAATCCAGTTTTACCAAACGGGCCTCCATAAAGCTCCACAGGGCCCAGAGTCCATCATTTGTGTGGGTCCAGTCAGAACCTGTGTGTGTTGTTGCTCCCTACAATCCCTAATAAGCTCCGTAATTCCCCCTAGAAGTCGCACTCAGATACAAAATATCGATCCTCGTCTGGCAGAGACATTAAACACATGAGCCTCAATATCACCGCCCCCTGCTGTGTGTGTGTGTGTGTGTGTGTGTGTGTGTGTGCAGCATCATAAAGTTGAGTGTCTGACCGCAGAAAACGTCTCTCTTATAAACCCCGGCGCTAAGTTTGATATACCGAGGGGGTTCACAGGTGTCATTCCGCCGCTAAGTACTCCAGGGACCGATGCAATTGCATCTTTGCCCCGCGCGTATTTAACAGCCCGTCGCGAGCAGCGGTGAGCCGCGCGCGCAATCTCTTTATTGACCGTTTAAGCTCCTCGCGCCTCCGGCAGGCCGACCAGAAGCTCCTTCTTTAAAAAAACAACAACAACAACAACAACAACACGACGCCCAGGCACAAAGCAGAGCCTGCTGTGGTGTTAGTGCGTGATGGAATAAGCAGAGGTGGCACGTGTGTGTGTGTGTGTGTGTGTGTGTGTGTGTGTGTGCGCACCTACGCNATCACAAGACCACTTGAACACCCCTCCTCCTCCTCCTCTTCCTCCCTCCCTCCCTCCATCCTCCAAAATACCAGCATCACTGAGGGGGAGAGTTGCCACTTCCTCACCCAGACGTGCAGGAGAAGTGTCAGGGCGGTAAAATGTGAGCACGCCTCGGCTCTCCTTCGTGTCCGAAACTCTCCTCCCTCTTCTTCCCGGGGCTGATGTGAGACGCACCGGCTGCGTTGGCTCCTCGTCAGACGCTCGTCCGAGAAGAAGAAACCTCGCAGATATATTTTCCCGTTCGTGACGGATCCGTCTCCCCCCCTCCACCACCACCACCACTGCTCTCTCCGGCTCCCATCCGCTCTTTAAGATTCCGCAGTTGACAAGACGGAGGGCGCATCCTTCATCTCCACCTCTTCTCACTTTTCTGTTTCGTGTCCGCGGAGGATTTTCTTGTCGGATTCATCCAAGTTGAACCAGACGAGGAGTTTACAATGACAGCCACCAAGGAGCAGCCGAACCAGAGAGCGAATCAGCCGCAGCCGGATGAGGTGGGCTTTTCTTCTTTCACTTCATTATTTTTTTCATGCACATTAAAACAACTCCACGTATTAATGACCTGCTGTGCAAGGTCAGCTCGTTCATCAGCATGCATGACGGTCAGCTGTGGCCACATTACATGAAGTGAAATGTGTGTGTGTGGAAACGCGTCGGTTTTCCTGCACAGATGATGAGGCTGATTCAAGTTGTGGGGGGTGATGGTGGGGGGGAGACACACTGATCCGTCGTCAGCTGTCAGGACTGGGTCACAGGGATCTTTTAGACGCCGCGGGCGCACACACGCACCGGCGGTGAAGGGGAACGACTGCGCATGCAGGGCGCATTGTAATTCAGCCGCTGCCTCCCGTCAGCTGCGCCCTCGACACCTTGGAAAAAGAGAACAGTCGTGAAAAATCACTTTTTTTGCGAGGCGTCGTGTGCGTTATCTTCCCTCCCAGACACACTCAGTGACTTCACGACCTGCGCACTGTCTCTAAATCATCCTCCATCCATCCTCCATCCGTCCTCCAGCTCCTAAATGTTCCCCCTCCTCAGGCACCTTTGCACAGGTGCTGTTGCGCACTGCAACGCTTTACTGGAGGGGGGATTTAAGGAGGATGAGATCAGCACTGCAACTTCACCGTGCGCTTGTGTTTGCGCCAAAAACCGCCCAGCCTCCATCACCATCACCACCACCACCACCATCAATTATTGATCCCCCTCCTCTAAACGTGTTCCTGCAGGCTCCCTCTCCCCCGTCACTGTGCCTCACTGCTACTGTAGAGGGATAACTAATCCTCTGAGTGATGCTCATCTCCGTGGACCTTCCTCTGAGAGAGAATGAGCCGAATATATTCTGGGTGCTCTTAATTGAATTCAGCCCTGTAGCCCTATTATTCTAAGAAATCAAAACCTCGGCCTCGTAATTGAGTTTCTGCGCCTGAAATATTAGAAGGCCTCGTGAGATGTGGCTGAAATATGATGGCTCGCAGCGCTCAGCACTCTCTCCTCTGCGTTTAAAGCTGGGTGGATGCTGCTCATCGGCCTCGGGCTGTTGTAAAAGTCATGTTGTTGATTTAATGTGTGAGTGGTGTTCACTGTAATTAGTGCTGAATGAGCACGTGTGTGTGTGTGTGTGTGTGTGTGTGGAGCTGCTGATGATGCAGACATGAATGTGTTTGTGCTTTTTTTCGTTTGTTGGAGGCGTTTTTGTTTTTTTTGTGGCTAATGTGTTCAGTAAACAGCTGCAGGTCAGCAGGAAAACAGTGGGATTTTTAATTGTTGCATTCAGAGCTGCTGATTATTCTCCAGGTTTAAAGGACCACGTCGTTAGAAAGGTAGATTTTTGAGTCTCGTTCTCAACTTGTCTCAAAACCTATACATTAAAAATACGCTCATCACTATTTCCCAGGGACCAAATTTATGTCTTCAAATCGCCTCTTTTGTCAAACCAACAGTCCAAATCCAAAAATTCTCCTCATTCAACGTCACAAATTACAAAAAAAGCTGCAAATCTGGACATTTAAAAAGCTGCAACCAGCAAGTATTTGACATTAAAGCACCCAATATTAAAAGAAAGTGAGAAAGCTTTCCTGGATCCGTCGATTCATGTGGATCAGGAACCCAAAACTTAACGAGGTCGGTTCCGGGCCGAAACTCGTCCTCCGTCCAAGTTTCCAAGGTTTTTTTTTTCTGTAATTCTGCCGAAAAGAACCAGCCAACAAAAAAGTGGACACGGTTGGAAACATGATGTCGTCATCTGCCCATCATTCTCACTATTAATCCCTTAAAGGAAGGAATGTTCTGGAGAATGATAGCTGGGTTAGAACTTCAGACCCACAGTGTCGCTATTTTACTCAACCTTCTAAATTGATGTCTTGTAATTGCTTCATATGTCCAACCAGCTCTTCATTTAGTTCATAAATATAAGGATTTGCTGCTTTTTTTGTAATTTAAGAAGCTGGAATCAGCAACTATTTGACATTTCTGCTTGAATAAAAGAATGATTGATTGTCAAAAATGTGTATTTGCTTATTTAAGATTATAACAACCTGATCAACAGGATAAATGTCGGCTAAGTACGTTTCTGCAGAACCACAGATGAGGTAAAAACTGTGTCTTTATGTTGGAACTTCACGTTTGTTCAGGTTGAATTTGTTGTTTCTCTCTTGTCACAACTCTTTACTTATGCTTTGGTTGAGTTTAGGCACAAAAACCACTTTGTCAGGGTTAAAAAAACATCATGGTTTGGCTTAAAATTCCTGTTTTGGTCGCCACGATCGTAGATGAAGATGTGTAACAATCTTGTTTGCTGTAATAATGACATCTCCTCCAGTCTTGATGTGAAAGTCAGCTAATAAACATATAACGTGAACGTTTGGTGCAAATCTGTGTCTGTGGTTTTGCAGGAACATTAACGTCTAACACTCGGCTGAATATAAAGCTCACAAAGTGAAATAATTCGGCTGTTTGTGTCTTAAAATATCTGTGAACTAACTGTACGGTCTGAAAGCTTCGGTAAATATTTGATCAGCGTACGTCGTGCAGCCGGTGGAAGTCGTTGCGTAAGATTTGTGCAGCAGGCCGCCGTCACGTTTGTGAGCGTCGGGGGTGAAAGGAGCGCCGGAGCTATTACTGTCATCCCACAGTCGGTGTACATCGCTCTTCGGCAGGCTCTTAACAGGGTTACTCTTCATCAAAGTTGCATGACGATGCTGAGAGAATTACAAACACGAGAGGGATCTTTAAATAAAAAAAAGTTGAGGTGGAGAAAACTGAGCCTTGAGCTGTTTTTCGGTGAAGGAACAGTAACTTTTCTTCTACTTCTCCTCTTCTTCTTCTTCTTCTGTGGGTGATTCTGCTGCAGTTAACTTCATTGTTGTTGCAGTGAAAAGCCTTTTTCTATGTTTGTGTTTTAGTCAGTGTGGCAAACGAGTGACGCCGGTGGGAACTGTAAGGCACAGATCCATAACTCTGCGGCTTGAAGAGCGTCGGTTCTTTCTTTTGATTGACTGTTCGCCATTTTAAGCTTCAGCACACACAAATCTTCCAAATCTCCACATCAGAACAAAACAGCAGACGACAAGATCCGACAGTCAGACGTGTTGATGGTTAGCGACTGTCTCCTGGTTCTGACTCTGGAGGTTTTCTAGGACTACAGAACCACCAGGGCTGTTCGAAGATGACGACGTATTTTTTCGTTTGCATTCAAGAATAATGATAGAAAACATTTGAAGAGTGGCTCCAGGTGCTGATGAGGACTATTATACTGCAGAACAGACTACAGGCGGAGATGTGTGAAGTCTGACTAACTGAAGCAAGCTGCTACTGACCCAACTTGTGGGTGGTTGAGGTGCATTATGGGTAATGTAGGCGTCAGGTAGAAGAACGTCCCTGGGTTCTGCCATCTGTCCACCGTGAGTCCGACAGCTTTTTTTCTTGATTCATTTATAAAAAGCATGTTAACCGATAATCAACACAGGTAACCACACAGACACACACTGATTCTGATGCACAGGTGTGGCTGTGATTGGCCAGAACAACACAGGATGGAGATTTGACCAATCACAGTTAGTTCAGTTTGAAATATGAGGAGCAGAACTACGATACAGATGCAGCTGTTGTTTCACGACAAGCCCTCGTACTGATATCGTAAATTGCTCAAATATAGAATATGCAGTTTTTTATGTTTTTATGAGGATCATCATGTCGGCCGTGCTGCGTTCACATGTCGTCCTCATGCGTAGGTCGTCTGGCGTTCCTCCCACAGACGAGGCAAACTCTAGATGGTTTCCTGTCGGCCCTGCGACCTCGATGAAGCGATTCTAGGAAATGGATGAATGTATTTTGTTTGATAGTGAACCCTCAGTCATGGAGAAGCTTTAGAAAGAGGTGGATACGTTCTGCCTGGACGTAACTACAGAGCTTTCCTTGTTCTGGTTGATGTATTTAAGAGATACATAACTCCAGTCAGCCGGCGCTGCACCGGAGCAGCGGAGCACTCTTGGCAGTGACATTATCTGTTGTGGCCGATCCCTCTTTAGTGCCGCCGAAAGAAAAGAAAGCTGAGAACAAACGGATTCGTTTGACATTGGCTGGTCTCACGCTGCGTCACCGCCTCCTGGAACCTCAGACATAATAAAAGCAGACTGAGAGGTTGACCTCTGTGCGCGACCCCGCGGCCGGCCCGGCTCGGTTGCAGTCGGCGGGGCGTTCGGTCTCGTCCTCCCTCCGCTTTGTTAATGGAGCTGTTGTAGCCGGTGCCAGCGTCAGGAGGAGAAATGCTCATTGTAAATAAGAGAGGCGCTTTCACACGCTGAGATCCTCCTGGCCCTGCAAACTGTAATTCACACTAATGGAGAAAATGTCCAGGACGCTGCTGCTGCTTCACCGAGAGAGAGAGAGAGAGAGAAGGAGAATAAAGAGGTGTAATAGCGTTATGAAGGATGAAAGATGGAGAAAGACGGTGACGCAGAGACGGGGAAGTATCAGGGTGTAAATGACCAATTGATTTAAAGAGGATCAAGAGAAGGAGGACGACGGGGAGGCAGAATGAAGTGAGATGAAGAGGTGTTAAGGTCAAGATGGGTCTGAGTGATGGAGACGGCGGTGTGAAGCAAAGGACGGGTCAATATCAGGTTATCCGACACCAGAAGCGGCTCGTGTGAGGACGTTCTGATCTCTTCTTAAACCTGCAGTGACAGATGTGTGTGGCAGAGCGGTGATCGCCACACAGCCGACATGTTTATCAACGAGTCTGTGTTCACCAGCTAGTTGCTAACAGCGTCTTTTTGCTGCAAAGAGATTTGATATATTTTCATTTGATGTGTTTAGGAGTCATTGTGTTTCGATGACTCGCAGCGTGACTCGACTGAAGTAAATGACTTGAGACTCGACTTGGACGTGAAGCTGAAGACTTGTGACTCGACACACGTTGACTCAAATGACTCGTCAGTGTTCATTTGAGGTTTAAACTCTACGCGACTCTACGTTTTGGTTTACAGATAATTAGAGAAGTGATTATGAATGAACTGTTAGAGTTCTTTTGGATTTTATTACAGTTTCATTAATAATTCAATCCAAAAATTGACTTGTCTTGATCTAACAAAGAATAGTGTGAAGTGAGGTGTTAAATTTGGTGTTTTTTCAAGGTAATCGACAAGAAAACTTGGTACGATAGCAACTAAAACTACAATAAGTCTTTAAATCTTTAAGTCCTGTTCCTGTTACTCACAACGACTCTGGATCGTCCTGCACGTCATGATTTCACATCCAGTGTCGACGTTTAAAGCCTCTGCAGGAAGTCTTCTGTCCTTCAAGCAGGAAGTAAAGATCAGAGGTCAGCTGGTGAAGATGAGCTCTTTAGACTCTCATGCAGACTGAACATTTTTCTTTTTACTTCCTGTTATCACAACAACATTTAAAATATCCCCTCGACACGTTTGATGAAATATCCATCCATAATATTGGATATTTTTTTATCAATAACAGAGAAATTACATGTTTTTTTTCCAATAAAACAATCAAGAATTTGTTAAAAATGCTTCTCAGAAAAACACAAAACTGAACAATTTTTTTTATTTGCTGCCACGGACGCGTTCCTGCACTGCAGGACGAGAATCTGTGACTTTAAACACTGTCGACAGTTAGATGCTCGCTCGCTTTGAAGAGGCGATGGAAAGCTTGGTGTAAATACTGTAGCAGCTGATGTTGAATTCAGGACGCGTCTTTGTGTGAATGTGGTATAAGGTCATCCTCATAAACGTTCAGCCCACATCTGCACTCGTCTGAATACCGAGCTCGCTCGCAGACAAGTGCCGTTTGGAAATATCACAAATCTGCTGGCAGATGATTCACAGACACAGAGGATGTTTTATTTGTACTCCCAGAATTATGGTCTGGATAAAGATTTGGATTCCAGCGTTTGTGGTGGTTGACACCTGGAGAAGAGCAACACTTCCACACATGGCCTGTTCTGTCCTGAATGTCCCGGCCTGGGTGGTGATTCACCCTACCGACCTTCCTGTTAGAAGCTTTTCCTCTGTGTCCCGAGGCGCCCGGCGCCCCGAATTAGCCACAGCTGACACATGTTCTATCCTCGAAAGGATTAAGAGGCAATTACAAAGTTTGAGTCATCAGTTGTGACACAGACAGGGGACGGTCCAACCTGAGATAACAGGAATTAGGGAGAAGGAACAGTTAGACCTTCTGTGTGTGTATGTGTGTGTGTTTACGTATACGTGAAGGAAAAACACACTAATCCACTCAGATTCGATGGGATCAGGAGAAACTTCACAGTATCTTCTTTTGAGAAACATCTTGTGTAAATGTTGGTTTTTTTTCCCCTCGTTGGCTCCAAAAAAAACATTTTAAAAATTTAAACATGGCTTCAGGCGAAACTCTCCATCCCCCCAAAAACCATCAGCTCTAATTCAGACGCTGCACATTGAAATTCACGACGTCGGGGTGCACGGACTCGCTTCTCCCGTCCACGCCGACCGACAACAGCGAGAACAAAAGGTGCAATTAGATAAACAAGTGTCCAGAGAGACGTCTCCGTCTGATGCAACGTCTCACTTTCTTGTATATTCTTTTGATATGTTCAGTTTACTGTCATCCGTCACTGACGCTCTTATTTTTGCACGTTGCATAACCAGAAGCTGCTGCGACCTCGCGCAGTCTGGGGCAAGATTACTGCACTCCTGGACAAATCTGGACCGTCTTCCAGCTTTAAAATCGGTCGCACTCTTCAGTAGTTTTAGTATTTACATTTAGGGCATTTAGCAGACAACATACATTCGTACACTGATGGTGGAGGTTGTGTGCCGACCAGAACATCAGGAGCAGTTTGGGGGTTCAATATCTTGCCCAAGGACACTTCTACATGCAGATCAGGGGAATCAAACCAGCGACCTTCTGATATTAAGACCCTGTCTCTTCCGTCTGAGCCACAGCTGCTGAAGGACAGCTTGTTGTTTTGCGCCTACAGACTGCAGCAAATTCCTCGTATGTGTAAACTTACTTCTGATCTCAGTGGTGCAGATTTTTTCAAATATTCTCCTCAGGATACAATTTCAAGGACGATTGTACGAGTTTTCTGAAGGCTGAATCTTGTTTTGACAGCAAGTCGTGCTGCATGAATGAACCTGGTGAATTTATTATTTCATGGTATTTAAAAGAACATTTTCAGTTTTCAGTGGCAGATTGTTCAGGTTTCGGTAAAAGGATCATGGTCTGGGTCGTTGTCACTGTTCTGGTTATACTTGCACAGCGAAGTTAGAGAGCGTCAGGTGCTCAACACTGCGATGCTGGACGTAAGGTGTGTTTCCTTCTCTGCTGAGCTGTGATTTAGCAAGCTGAGCTAGCTCAGTTAGCATTTGGAGCAGCGAGGTGTGTGTTCAGACTTCTCTATGCCTGATATCTCCAGAACTCTGCAGCTCATAACCAACTTTCTCCACAGGTGAGGGTAAAAATATGTACTTTTTTATGATTATATGGTGAACTGTCTCTTTAATATTGACACGCTGGCTCCTGCCAGGCCTTTACTCACCACCAGTTCATCAGCTCGGCTCAGATGAAGTGCAGGAGTGTTTCTGGCAAACACAGTTTTCTGCACTTCCAGGACTTATAGTAAGCACGGAGGGCAGGCGCCGATCGATCCGACTCCCCGGGGTAGATAATCAAGGCTCATCTGAAAGGCCAGTGATATTGATGGCGCTCTCCAGATAGATACATAGAGCCGCTTTTACCCATCGACTGTCCGTACTGTACTGATCTCAGCTGTTCAGGGCAAATTAACCAGATCTGTGGCGAGCAGACGGCTGTTAGCAGGTAACAAGGTTCATAATCGCAACATATTGTGAAAATAGGTTCAATTTTCGACAGAAAGCCAGATGATCAGACGGGTTTTAAACAAACATATCAGCTAACGGTTAATCAAACGCTTTTAAAATATAATATGAAGGCAGATTGTGAAATTAATACTTTGGAAACATCCTTCCGTCACATTTTATGCACCAACATTGTGGTTAAAACTTTGAGAACTCAACCTTTTCTTGCTGCAAACGTAATCCGTCATTATCGTCATTATAAGTGGTTTAAATACCACATCAGAAAATGTCAGACTCTCCAAGCAGCACCAATATGGCCGACGTCGAGTCAAACCTCCTCGCTGTTTATAGCCTGTTGCTGCTAACGTTAGCACATGCATGAAAGCTTCTCAAGTAGCCGCTAGCACTTCTTCCCGGGTCACTGATGTCAGTTTCATTTTCAACAGAGCTGATGCAGATATTCTCCTCCTGCTGTTTAAGACAGTGTGTTTAGATGATCTTTCTAAACTAAACTGCTGGTTTGATTAAAACCTTTCAGACTGTCGTGACGATACGCTGCCAAGTTCAAGTTCATTGTTTCGCCTTTGTTGAATCACCAACAGGAAATATAGGGAAATATGTGGCATGTTTCTGCCATCAGTGTGTAGCTGACCATGTTTGAATCTAAATCTATATATCTATCTATATATATATATATATTTATATATATCAATATATATATACATATATATATATATATATATCAATATATATCTATATATATAAGTATCCTGCTTTTTTCTTTGCTGTGACGTACAGAAAATGACTTTATTTGCCCTCAATCAGAGAAACAATCATGTTCATCCCATACAGTAGTTCCATCATGAGTGAGTCTATGAATAGGACGAGTGTGTGTGTGTGTGTGTGTGTGTGTGTGTGTGTGTGTGTGTGTGTGTGTGTGTGTCTGTGTGTGTGTTGTGATGCTGTCATCGTGCCCCTCCTCCACAAGTGTTCACGCTTTTCTTTCTGTCTCCTGTTAACCTTGAAAATCATATTGTTCTGCTGCCGGCTGTCAGTTAAGTGTTCAGCTGCTGAACAATGAGACAACAAGGGTTTTATTTCCACACAAAGTAAGAACGTTTTCTATACGTACTTTGATGTAGATGCACATTTGACTATGATTTTTCTTTCTTTTCGAGGCGTTCGGCCTGTCGTCTCTCACTGCCGTGCTGCACCGGAGCGGGTTGTTAATCTCTGTCTGCACTCGGCTGAAACACCAGATTAAATGGAGTGAGACCGACCTTCACCTTACGGATCATAATTACATTCAAGGTGGAAATAATCTCATTCAGTTCAGCATTAAACAGTGCTGAGCGCACACAGACTCGAGGATGCTAAATGGCAACCTGATAGCAAAGGTCACATGCTAACGGCCCCTCAGCCCGCGCAGATGCTAACTCGGACTTCAACACACGACTCACCTCCTATAACACAATCGACTAAATCATGAAACCGTCTGAATGACCTTGATGGTGAGATACAGTAAGTCACAGAACATTTTTCCCGTCGATCTCGGCTGTTTCACGGCTCAGACAAACACAGACGTCTCGGTGGGCTCGTTTTTTAAGTGGCTATTTTCAGGAGTCACGCCAACATCCAGAGACGTCGATAACTGCATCCACATCACATCTGGCTTCTTTAAAGACATCGCTGCTAACAAGTGTGTGTGTCTGTGTTTGGAAAAACTCAAAAACACATTAATGAGCCGCACTGCTGCGCTGTTGGACGTGTTCCTGCGGTAGCATGAAGCTGATGCGGCTCTTTGACGAGGGGAGATTTGTTCTTTACGACTTTGTGTCCGACCAGTTGTCGACATTAGTCGCTGTCTGGAGAAGCTACAGAGAGACAGCAACACAAACCGAGGAATGATCAAGACGTGAGGATAAACAAGTTTTTCTGCTGACATTTTAAACTCAAACATGATCATTTCCTCACTGTAACGAACACGTTACTGTGTGATTTGGTTGCTGCTGATGTGCTGCTCTCACCTGCAGGTTATATAGACATTGTGTGGTGCACCATTTACAAGTCGCCTCAACTTCAAATCCAGAAATCCTCACAAACTGCTCTCATGAATCATTTTTGCACACAGGGTCCCGACAAACGACGTCACCGGTCACCAGATGAGAGAGCTGATGAAGGATCTGTGCCGCTGTTCAGTTTATAGGCCGTTCTTGTGAATCCTTCCCGGGTCAGCTCCACTCAGAGTTTCCTCGTTAACCTGCTTCCTTTCGCTCTCCTCACCTCTCCATCCCAGCTAATTCCCTCTCAACTAGCAATTTTATAGCTCAGTGCCCGCTGAATCCTCCAATGTCACCGTATAGGTACGACAAACACACAGCGGCTCTTCTCACACGGCGACACAATTTCCTGTCTTCACGCCGAGACATTCAGCCGCTCGTCCGTGAGCCGCCGTCACTTCTGCTCCTGATGTCGGCTGTTTTATTTCTCTTGATAAATGAGATTCGGCGAGAATCTTTTTCACAGTCTGAAGAGTAATTTGTCGAGGAACGCAGTCGACTGTGTCTAATTGCGTTTAAATCAGACGATTTGACTGCAGGGGACAGACAAAAGGCTTCGGCTCCAAACATGTAAATGATATGAAATCACATTTAAAGTGGAGAAAATGAAAATGAAAAGCTGATTAATGGAATTAAATGCATTGTCCCGTGTCTGCTCACATACTGTAGGTGGCACGAGCTTTGATTCCTCCACTGGATGAAAACACCTCGTTACCTTTGTTCACTGCCTTTGTTCCTCCAATAAAATCTGGCAGTTCTCCCTCAGTGTGCATCATTACAGCTGCAAACCTGATAATACAACCAAGAATTATTCAGAAAATTGATTATAAACGTCCGAGTGATTCCTGGATTGACCCCGAATTTTATAGTACGTGAACTAAAACTGACGACAGACGATGGATCAGAAGTCGGCTTCCATTCTGTGAAGTGTCTCCTGAGTTAAATTGAAAGACATTTGAACACTCTCAGTTTATGCAGATGCAACATTTTAACACATGAGGTATAAAAGCTTCAGCACGGCCATCTGTACAGTGTGACGACCTTGATTTGGCCCTCCAACGTCTCCAGAAAGAGGTCAAAATGCTCTTTGAAGATGTCGGATCCCAATACTTGAATAATCTTTCATTCTTAAGGGAACTCTGGATCTATTTTGCATCTTGACAAATCAACAGGTGTCAGTTTTGGCCCGTGTCACACCATTAAACTTCAGTTCTTGGCGCTACAGTGAAAAAAGCTTGGGCGCTTCTGTCTGAGGGCAGTTCATCGTTTTTAAAGCGGAATTGAGGTTTTAAAAGAGAGATTTTCTTTAATTACACCTCTCATAATCAGCAAAGTCTCATCAAATCTTTACAAGTGAGATTTAAGCCAACTAAGCATAATTTCTGGCAACGCACGCTTCTGCAAAACCACAGATCTGTTGAATATTTCTTTATATTCAGTGTGAGGTTTTTAGAAAAGCCTGATCAATCCTGACTCATCAAAAATGTTCTGTTTCGTCGCCACAAAAGCAAAAAGTAGAATCTAAAAGATATCCAGTGGTTTCACTCTCAGGCTCAGACAGCGGTCTCCGCTCTGCAAGTCTGCAAAGTCAGAAAGTCAGATGCCTTTCTGAAATTGCTCGGCCGTACAGTGCCGCACACTGTATACAGTCTGAAGGTCGCCTTTCACAGGGTCTCCTGACTTTTGGCTGCCGTCAGGACGTGTTGGCCTCACACACACACTGAGTGTTTGGCTTCTTTCTCTTCCTGTTCCACTTATTTTCAGCCTGACTATCGACCAGAATCAAATATCTCGACTTCCAGACAGTCAGAGGTTAAATTTCTAAAAATCTAAAAGCCCAACTCCTCATTCGTTTGACTGATGGTTCACATTCTGCCTCTTTTCTTCTCACGTCTTTGTCGTTTATTGCTTCGCTCCGTCTGTATGATGCTATTTAAGGCATTTGCATAATGCAGGTGAAGGCTCAGTCAGATCCGGGGTCGCGCTGACTGACGGTTCAGGAGCGTTTGTTTGAGATCATCCTCTCATTACTTTTTAATAAGAAGGAGACTGTCACATGCAGATCCCCGAGGAGGGAGCACAAGGCTAATACAATGAGGTGGATCTTCACACCCGCTAACAGTTTGACTGCAAAAACAGAAAAGCCAGAGGAGCTTTAGCGCTGCAGGAGAAATGACAGGAGAGAACAGACGCTATCAATCACAGACGGTGCTGCTGTGGTGTTGGAGGCGATCGTCCCGCTGGTGCTCCTCCGTTTGGGATCCTACGGCATCAGAAGTCAAGAGGGTCATGAGTTAAAAACCTGCTAAAAGTAAAAACATTCACTTTTCTGCAACTTCCTGTGACTTTCTTTCTTTCTGTGAGGCTCCTTCACGTGACTTTAACTGCCTGTTGTGAATGTGTGACACGTTACCGATATATTAAAATCGACCACATCTGAGCATTTTGAACCTCTCCTGATGAAAGCCGTAATGGCTAAAAGCATTTTGTAATGATTTAAAGGCTTTTTAACTCCGAGTGCAGCAGCATCATCACTGCAACATGAAACTAGAAAACCCAAAAGATTTAGCAGCTGATGAGATAATGAAAGGAGATAAAGCGAACGGATCTTACGGTAAATTTGGGATCTTATTAATTCACGGATTATGACGCTGCTTGTCTTTACTGGAAGTGCCAGCGGATTTTAAAAGAAACCGATCAAACTGGGTCCATCCGATTCTTAAAACACTTCCAAGGTATTTCAGGATGTCAGTGGTCCAGTTAGCTGATCCTGGACTGAGACGGGCATCATGTCAGGAAAGGAGATGTAAAAATGCGTTTTCTGGGGGAAATAAACAGACTTTTTTTTATCAATGAGACGTGAAAACATCGACCACCAAATAACACAGTGTGTCATTTTTCTCACCTGGAAGTGATTTGCTAACAAACGGTACGATTGGATGCGTAGAATGAATGTTTGTATGTTTACATCCATTAAATGAGTAAAGTATTATTTACCACACGCTTAGAATCATTCAGTCTTCATTTCAACGTTTAAATAACACCAATGTCACATTATAATTAAGTGATTATGGCCTCTGGTTAGCAGATGTTACAGAACCCGGACTCACCTTTCTTTATTTCTAGCAGTAAACAAACGCATTCAGCAGCGTCCATGTTTTCAGCCAATAATGCAGATGTTCAATTGCTTCTGTCTTGCTAATCTCAGCATTAATATTAATATACAGTACCAGCGCTGCCCGGCCGTGTGAGTCAACAACCTTGTGTATCCGAATCCAATATGGCAGAGACGGTGACTAATTGAGAATTATCTCACGGGGACCAAAGGCCAGCGGCAGCGTCCTTGAGGGCAGCGCTGATAATGCTAAATACAATAAGATGACAACATGTGGCTAAGCTTGCCGTTTCCTATTAGCCCGCGGATCAATTTCAGATGTTGAGCCTGGAGACCTCGGCCGGGCTGTCAATGATTCACGAGACTCTGAGAAATGGTGTTTCATGGGTAAACAAAAATAACGTGTACAGATGGCATTATTTTTTTTTTTCTCCCCCTCTGACCTGCTGTCGTTGTTAGAACGGCTCGGCTTCTGCTGAAATGCTGCTTGTCATTTGTCACACTCTCTCCAAGGTCAGAGTCCAGGCGAGGAGAAGCTAACAGCTCTATAAATAGCCCGACGACTCTGACGGTGGGCTGGTGGGATGTGTGTTCCTGCACAAAGACACACAAACAGGCTTATTAGACGGGGTTTGATGGGGGCGGAGGGGTCGTGATCAAACAATCAAATTTTTGAAGACATAAACACACACGGGTCATTGAAAGTGCTTAAAT
This sequence comes from Diplodus sargus, assembly GCA_903131615.1. Lineage (NCBI taxonomy): Eukaryota > Metazoa > Chordata > Actinopteri > Spariformes > Sparidae > Diplodus > Diplodus sargus. The sequence goes on along the minus strand of CAEMYA010000245.1, from coordinate 269,789 downwards.
ATTTACCTTTTTTTCCAAGAATGAAAATCAAAATTGTCATGTCACAAACTTTGCTGTGTCAGGTCCTTGAATTTGAGGGAATAAGGCCTGGAGAATTATTGAGAAGTCCTTGAATGTTGCGTTCGATAGGTTGTGGGAACCCTGATAATGTCTTCCAGGCTCAATATGTCATGATTTCATTTGAAAACATTCAACATTTAAACTAAAATGATCACCAGAATGTGAAAAAGAATACAAGTTTTGATGCCGTGACGTCACTGTATCGTGTGGTTATCTATGAGTGGAGGTTAGCATGCTAACCAGCTAGCAACGTTCCTGTGCTAGTGGTGTAAACATCAAGACTCCACTAGATGCACAGCTAATCGAGCTAACTAGCTAATAACAGCTACGGTTAGCTGTTAGCCTGCAGTATAAGGATGTGTGAAGGGCTGGTAAATATATATCTTTATAATAACAGCAGTCGTGTCTGTTTTCTCTATATTCAGTGTCGTAGTTTATCGTTGGCGTCTTGTAGCTTTAAAACACAGAGACGCCACATTCATTAACAGCTGAGAAGACAGTTAAACTTAATGTGCAGAGCTGTTCATGAATAAATTGAACATCTGTTGTGTGTTTTTTTTTAAATCCATGCTGATCTCCAGCTGAGGAGACAGAGACAGTCCCTCCAAGGTAACTACACATTGTGTGATAAACCATAAAAACAGGGCGTGTACCTTTAACAGCGCTCACAGATGGCAGCAGCGGGCCGGACTGATTGTACAGCGCAGGCAGAACAACGTATACGTGCTATAAATATACTGTAAGTCACATTTTCAGTCCGAGCAGTGAGGCGGGAGTCGGCCTCACATCTCTCTCCCCCTTCAGCTCTCATTATGGGCTTCAAGTCGTTGTTATTTTTCACATTAAGTTGTTTTGGGCTATTCTTGCTGTTTCAAAGACAGATGATGTGATTACAGGAAATGGCTTCTGTTAGCGCACAGCTAAAGCCGTACGATTGCCAGGGGACTGTTTTGCAGCAATCAGGGGAGTTTTTTTTCCCCCCCCCGATCGTCCTGTCGTCTGCTTTACTGCTCCGCGACGCAGACGATGATTATTTAAAATGTTATGGGATAAAATAAAAGTCCTGACAGCCACGATACCGTCAGCGCTGCTCGCTCAGCTCTGCCCCTCAGTACTTCTGACAGCTAATGTATCCCGTTACTTCTGCGGGCTTCTCGACCGGATGAATAATTGATTGTATTGATCGAGTGTGATGGTGTTTCCTCTGGGGAGAGGCAGGTAGAATTACAGTCAGCCACTTTAATTAAATGGGGCTGTTATCATTGTCTTGGCTGTTAAAACGGAGCTAGAACTTGTAGATCTGCAGCCGTGTTGGTGTGTGAGGACACTGAGATTTTAACAGATTTGTTATTGTCTTTTAACTGTTGCCACCCGCTGTGTGTATCACTGGTGATTCAGCCGAGACGTGAGACATCAGCAGTGTTTAAATTTCAACCTATAATGGCGTCATTGTTCTCTAAACAAGCTCCCGTCAGCGGGACAGGAGGTCATCAGTGGATTGTGTGGGTTTCTGTTTGTTGGTTGGTTTGTCAGCAGGATTACACAAAAACTACTGAGAAGATTTCCACGAAAGTTGGATGGAGGACGGGTCTCGACCCAGAATAGACCTCATTAACTTAGTGTGTGGATCCGGATAAAAGAGAGAGATCCAGGAGTTTGTTCAAACTTCCTTTTACATCATGGCTGTTTTTCAGGGAATCCTGCACAGATCTTGTTGGGAAAAGAAAAACTCTGTAGTAGGCAGTTGTCTCTCTGGTCATTAATGATGTGAACAATCCATTTACAGGTTTACTTAGTTCAAGTCCTTCTACTGCTGCTAGAGCCTTTATACAAAGTGATTATTTTCTGCTTGTTTTCTTTCTGATACTGAACTCATCTCTGATTCAGGGCGTGGTTAGCTTAGTTTAGCTTAGCACAAAGACCGGAAGCAGAGCGGACACGGTGCTCTCTTGCTGTGTCTCAGTTCAGGGTCTGCATCCTGCACTGCTACTATCCTTCGTGGCCTTGCATATCCGGTTAAAGAAGAAAGAAAGAGAGAAAATGGCGACATCGTGCGGCGTAGATCGTCACTTTCGCGGGCCCGGGCGGCAGAAATCGTGACGTAACGGTAAAACACCTGGTGACACAACCAGGAAATGCTCCAAAGGCGAGACCGTCCCATTTAACAACGGCTGACGAGGATAACAAGGTCTCTCTGAAGGACTCGCCTTCAAAGACCACAAAGGCCGAGTCCTTCAGAGGATGCAGACCCTGAACTGAGACACAGCATCATGCTAGCTAGCAAGCTAACATGATACTTGCTTTGAGATAGTGAGTTATAGGTTGACACCAGAGTTAGCTGAGTTCATGTTGTGTATCCATGACAGCTTTGAATTTGTCTGAAGCACCTTTGAAGCTGTTTAGCACAAGTTCCAGTAGTTAACATCAGATAAACGTGTCTTGAAGCACGAATTATATCAATCTTCTCATCTGAATCCTGGGCGGCTGTAGCTCAGTAGGTAGAGTGTGTCGTCTAGTAATCGGAGGGTCGCCGGTTTGAATCCCGCCCCCTCCCAGCTGCATGTCGAAGTGTCCTTGAGCAAGATACTGAACCCCAAGTTGCTCCTGATGAGCAGTTGGCACCTTGCATAGCAGCCTCCGCCATGAATGGGTGAATATGGCAAGTATTGTCAGTATACATTTGAACTACGGTGGAAAAACTCAACAGACTTCTTGTGTTCCTCATCTGGCTTCATAGATATACATTATGTTTGCTCCACACGGCGCTCTGTAAGCTCGCCCACCGACGTCTGCGGCAGCAGTTTGAATGATTCTGTCACAGCAACATTCTGCTCTGACACTTAGACGTATGCATTTATGCAATCACTCCGGATAAAACGTGGCAGCCCGAGCACTTAAAGCAAAGACTCTTTGTGAGGCGGAGAGCGTATATTATACACACCATGACACACACACACACACACACACACATACAGTTATAAGTGGCCTGGAAGTTCTCCTGGTGTGACATTGAATGTGGTGAAGAGGGGAGGAGAGGAGGAGGAGAACGTGTGGATAAAGACATACTTTTACAGGAACAGGCCTTTGTCCTTGTACTTTCCTCTTTCAGGCACAGAAAAATGAAGGTGGAACACTTTCTTGTTCTTACCGCCCGGCCTGTCACGGGTTTATTTATAACCCTGTGCGTCCCTTTGTTGCACAGACTTGCACCTTTTATATAAAGTACATGAACACGGGAGGAAAGAAAATTTGCTCTTCAGGAACCAATTTGGGTTTTAGGTCACGACTCATGTATGTGTGTATTGTTTGACTGAACTATTCCTTCAACACTCATTTGTCCCATTTTCTTAAAGCGCTCCTGAAGACCTCACTCGTCCTCTAATCTCTACAGATCAGTTGAGCGATGGATCTCCTCTGATGAGGAGTCTAATGATCGTGATGAATCCCATTTTCTGTCACATTCCTTCTGGTGGGCGAGCCGTCCGTCAGGGTCCTCCGTCTCACGCTTCCTCCATCCTAATAACGATAATGGAGCGACTCGGCGGGTCAGAATTCTCTTAGTGGTTCTCTCATTGCTCGTAAAGCGAGTTAATAAATTGCGGATGATGATTCGAAAGTGCCTAAATAGGAAATTGGGGGGAGAAAATGAGATGGAGAGAGGAAGTGAAAGAGTGAGAGAGAGAGAGAGGGAGAAAGAATCTCATGCATGGAGGCACAAGGGCAATTTAGAGCTGCTGTCAGTTTTCAAGGGCATGTCAGCGTTTTGTGGTATTAATGAAATGAGCAGCGGCCCAAGTCCTGATAATAGATCAGTCTTATGGGTCCGGCGGGGGCCGTGAGTACTGTAACGCTGCGCTCACGTATTGTGTGTCTGCGGTCACGGTGACAGTGAAGTCTTTGGGACTCTTCATTTCATGTCCACCTGTTGCTCAGTACAAGAAAGAAATCCGCTTTATTAAAGTCTTTCTTCACTTTCAATCTCATGTTGTAGTTTGGAAAAGGATCCTGTTTTTGGCTGACCCGGTTCTGTTGCCACAAACACGGCTGTAAATGATCATGATATCTGGTTTTGTTGCCACTCAGCCGAGTGAAATATGTCACAAAATTGAAAATATCCAGCGGTTTCACGCTCACAGATGTTAAATGTTTTTGGCCCCCAAATTTGCTGTGATTTCATGCTTACACATTTTTAAATACTGTGGTCCCTCGTTAAATAGTCACCACTGATCTTACAGTCACACATGTATAAATATTCTAATCCCTCGTTAAAACGATCCCCCGTGCTTTCAAACTCACAAAAGTTAAAACTTCGTGTGCCTTCGTTAAAAACATTCAGCTGTTTCACAAATCTTGACACTGTTTTCCTCCAGCTGACCTGCGTGTCAGCTCAGACACATGTCAGGTTAACGTGACGGCACGTGTGTTGTATGAATGTTTATTTCAGAAATGCAGACGCAGTGAATCTGGTGACTGAGCTGAGAACTCAGTGGCTTTGTCCTCGCTGTCTGCTTCTCTGTGGTCTGTGAGAAATAACTGGGAGTGTTTCGGACATAATTGGCTCATCAGTCAATATATGCGGCATTTCCAGTCATGACCATCAATTCGAAAATGAGCTGTGCTGCTTTTTTAAACCACCGTGTGAAGTGCTAAGGAGTTTGGTTTTCAGGGCAAAAATCTCAGACGGATGCAGATAAAGCGCCTTTGTGAAAGTGGAACCTCGCTCTAATTGGCAATCATTCTGCTCCCCCTCCCCCTCCAGCCAATCAGGGCGCTAGTAGTGGGCTGGTGGTCGGTAATCACTGTATTTCACCTGCAGGGTTTTGTGGGTAATTGAGGCCAGGGAGAGCTATGGTGAGGAGGAAATGTATAAGTGGGCGGAGGCCTGATTCACCTTATCAGAGGCAGCAGACGTGGTGAAAGAGCCCGTTTAAGAGCCTCTAATACCACGACTCAGACGGAGTTGCAGGAGAAAGCTTCTCCAATTCTCCTGGATCGCTTTTTCACTGTCGATAACATCACGCCGCGTCCTCTCCAGTCACTCGGATTGTTCAAACCGAGCTTTTCTGCAGCCAGGTGCTCCGATGGAGCCCCTCGAATGCAAAATGCCCGCTGTTTTCTTTATCTGCAGAAGACGTGGCAGCCGCTCCGTCTGAGGGTCTCAAACACACAACATCCAGCTCAGAGGCGGGAAGCTGCGACTCCTGGCCCGGGAGAAACGATGCATTTCTCACAGGTTGGAGGGTGTGATTCAAAGGAGAGGTTGCCCGAGCGATGATTGAACCGTGCAAAGACTTTTTTCTTTCTTCTCTGCATTGAAATACAAATCAGACACAGCGAGTTTCACTTTTCAGGCTCATGCAAAGCCCCTCATTGTAAATCCTCCTCTGTGCAGGGAGATTGGATTGAAAACACAAAGCCTCAGTGTGACCCGTGTTAATAGATGCTGTGAGCAGCTTGCAGTGTGTACAATATACGTAGTCATACAAACCTGCGAACAAATATCCTGCTCTTCACATTACATCTGTGAAGTCTTTGCTCTTGTGACTGTCTGGACGTGAAGGTGCTGCCGTCAAACTCGATCTTCCTGTTTTCCACTCTGACTCATCCGTGTTGTCCTTCTCTCTTCTCTCTCTGCAGGACCTGGGCGGGGTGAGTCCTCCTCAGAGGAACTGGAAGGGGATTGCCATCGCTCTGCTGGTCATCCTGGTGGTCTGCTCCCTCATCACCATGTCCGTCATCCTCCTCACACCAGGTCGGTTTCACGTTCGCCTGCGTGGCTGCCAACATGTTTCACAGATCTACAAAAAGAACCAGCGGATGAACACGCTCATGTTTCATGTCATGAGCAAATGCAATAACTTCAGCTCGAAGCGTTTAGCCTCATTTACCTCATTGTTTTGGTTTGATGCTCCATAGATTCTGTTCTTATTACATTTTTTTAGCTTTCCAGATCATTTTCACATGAGCTGCATGAAACCAAATGTGAATATTGGACGTCTGTCATCGACATAAGAAACAGAACACCTGTCGACTTCAGGTCGGGCTCGTTGCTTCTCTTTTGGAGGAAAATGCAACCTGAGCTTCACTCTAAGCCGTCAGTATTCTTTAGTTATTTGAGTATTCTTATATATATATACTGTAAATCTGCTTCTGATATTAGCAAAGAAAAAACCCTCGCTGTTGCTGAAATGTAAAAAATCATCACAATCGTCACAATCGGCTGGCCGTGCAGCCGCGCTCCCCCGGGGAATTCCACGGTTGGTTAGACTTTCATTGCCTCCATAAACAAACATGCTGTGTGGAGTTATCAAGGAAAGCCAATGTGGCTGACATTCAAAACGACTTGGCCCTCGTATTCAGCTCACAATCAGCAGCTGTCCTATTCAGAAGGAGCTTACCACTGGCACGCTCTCCCCTCTGCTGAAGGCGTAACATTTTCATAATTAAAAATGAAACATTTCCAGGGGCGACATCGGGACGGCTCGAGGATCTTCTGGCCCGGTAACGATCATGTTAGCGAACATATGAAAATGCCACTCGGAGAAGAAATGTCGCTCGGCGCGCGTCGTCTCGTTCTCATGGATTCTGTTGTGAGCGTAGGTGCTTTAATGTAAACACACCTGTGTGCCCGGCACATGTAAACACCCAATTATCTACCTTTTCCTCTCGTTAAACACGGAAACACTCTGACCACCGTGAACACTTCACAATGCAAACAGCTTTTCTTTATAGTTCAGAAATCTGCTTTGGAGCCTGAATCTTAAAGACTTTCAGCCGATAGAGGTCAGACGCATTTAAGTTGCATTTCTGACTAATGTTATTCTAATTTCCATTACGTGTTTTTGCTCTGCTGTGTTTTATATCAACCCCTGAGACAATATATTTAGCTGTGTTTGCTCATTAACCGTGTTTGTCTGCTGTTTGGTGGCCTGAAGTTTATTTATTGGAGGTTTAGGAACCTCACACAAATACGCGAGCAGCTGAACTCAAACGTTGGGTGATGATTCTCTGTGGGTTCCTCACACATTACAGATCACATTATACGTTATTTGATCAGTTGTTGGAAGAAAACATTGACTGATGACAATTTGTAAGATATGGACAGAAGTTCAGTTTAAAACCTGCCCGTCGTGTCTTGTGGTGTTAATTTGTACCTCTCATTATAACAGCCACCACTCAGCTGCACTTCTCTCTGACACATGCAGACACAGGGTGATGTCTCCCCGGGATGCTGTCTGAGCCCGGTGGCATTTGTTTTGAGGTTTGACTTTTGATGCTTCGATATCGGGGAAAACATTGAAATGCCAGTGGTGGAAGTGAAAGTCAAGGTCAGCTAACGCCGGAGATTGATTTCCACCTGTGTGTGCACCGACCTGCGCGACAGAACCGATGTTTGACAATGGAGAAAACTAAAAAAATTGCTTTTTTTTTGCAGTTGACAACCAAGCTGGGAGCGACACCAAGCTGGCTGTGGAGGATCTGTTCAAGGCAGAGTTCAAGGCTCACGACCCGGAGGCCAAATGGATCAATGGTGAGTAATCCACAACACCGACTGTACCTGCTGGAGTCCAGAGCGCTCCTGTTGTTCCTCCAGCCGGCGATGGAGTGTTGAACTGAACAAGGATGAAAAACATGTGAGAATACAGGTTGTGCCGGCCTGGAGATTCCTGCTTCTGTCCAGATGAATTTGGAATCGGTTCTGATGAGGTTTATTGTTTCTTCGTCACAGATGAAACGTCCATCGGGCTCGTTGCCTTCCTGTGTCTTAGAATGACAAAATCAGCACATCTGTACAAAACACACCGCGAATCTTACTTGTCACGAACGACATTTCGAACAGTTGTGCTCAAACAAAGCAAACGACGGCGCTGCTTTTGTTCGTCTCTCCCGCTTTGTGAGCGAGCAGACAGTTCACTTCTAAACAAAGCTGCCATGTTTCAACCCAGATTTACTTTGCATGCACTTATGCAAATGCAGGCGTTTAGATTTTTATTTTGCCTCTCCTTGTTTACATTGTATTGATTCCTTATTTGCCAGAAGGGGATCATATGTTGAGCCTGGAAGGCTTTGGCTGGGAATAAACCACATCAAGTGAAGTGCAAGAGAATCTGATTATGTTTCGCTGAGGGGAGGGAGGAGATAACGATACCTCGGAGGGAGAGGACGGATGGGACTGTGGCGTTCCCGCTCTCCGTCTGTCTCCTTTCTCTCAGATTAGTGTGTTTGTGTTGGCTTTTCCTCTTTTGCTGCCCATAAACTGCGTGACTCTCACTCCACGCTCGAGGGCAAACGAAAGAGGCAAGGCCTTTTTGTCCATCAATATTTCATTCCCGGGTGACATTTTTCCACTATCTTCGCAATGCCATCTCATTCCCCGAGCTGACCTCAGGCTAGACAGTGAGAGCGGCGATGTTGTGCGATGAGGCAGTCAGAAAAGTCCGCTTTATAGGGCGGTTTGTGGATGGATGGGGCAAAATAGACCCCAGACAAATGGCAGAAGATAACAGACAGACGGGCGAGAGGAAAAGATTGATCACCAGGATTTCAAGCAAAAATGAGATTTTTTCTCCGCAGTCGGAGGCTTCAGAGGTTTCTGGCTGGAACGTCTTTTCATCTCCGTCTACATTAGAGACGATCTGAATGGGTTTATCCTGCGATCTAACGAACAGTCAAGAGCAAATGGGACGCAGCAGCGTGGAGTTAATTTGAACACATTATGAAGACGGCGTTCGTTTCGTGACCGCAGAAGATAAAGTACAGTTAACTTCAAGGCGTCGCTCCGACCGATCCGCCGCGTCGCCGCCGCGTTCGGCCTCGCCTGCATGACAACAACACGCTCACCTTCCACGATCCAGTCAGCATTTATAGATATGCAACGTCCTTCAAAATAAAAGCACCAAAGTTACCTGGTTAGGTCTAGAAAAAAGGTTATTATTTGGCTATTTGAATCCTCGTCTCCAGGGTGGAAATCCTGTGATGACCCACCTGACGTCCTCCCTTCAGATATCAGACTATTAGACAATCAGACAGTTTCACTTTAGCTCACTTTTTGTTGCAGGTTGAAGTTTCTGTGGTTGAAATTTCCAAGAGCTGATTTATCAGAATGATAATGAAGGCAATTAAATTAGAAACATTATCTTGATGCATCATAAATCTCTAAAACCAGATGTTTTTTTACTTTGTTTCTCTCAACTCTGATTTATCAACATAAATTAAAACACATCTTTTTTTACCAGGTTATGTAATACTTATAATTAGCTTGTCATGAAGAAACAATCTTGTAAATCAGCAGTATTATCTTTCCTTGGTCGGCACAAGAGCTGCAACAATAAGTCAATTAATTTAGTCGATCAATAAAAAGTTAGTTGCGAACTATTTCTGTTATCAATTAATCGTTTCAGTCTTTTTTTTCAAGCAAAACACGTCAAACATTTGCTTCTAAAATGTGAGGATTTGCTGCCTGGCTTTGTAAATAAAGAGTCTTTGAGTTTTGGACTGTTTGGACCAAGTTGTCTGTCAGGGACATCAAGACGGGACAAAAACACAAGACGCTCAGAGGGAAGCAGCTGAAAGAACAAAAAGCAAGCTTTAATAACAAATGACTAACGGAGGTCGACAGAGAAGGCTGCCAACAAAAACAGAAGAAGGAGGCGGAGGCCAATCTGTGAATGAAAGCAGCAATAAAAATGTAAAAAAAAAAAGCACTTAGAACGCAGAGGGAGGGAGGACGAACACGAGCCGGGTGAAACTAATACCGCAATCAAAAAGGCAGGAAGTGGAAAGTAAAACATGACACATGAGGATTAATCTACCAAAATAAAACAGGAAACCAAAAACTCCCGGCACGATTAATGAGAATAATCGTCGGCTGCCGTCCTGCAGTTAACTGAGCGACAGATGGATTGATCGGTACAATCTGACAATGCACGATAACAGATCAGATTTGTGCTCAGCGCCATGATTCAGCTCCACCTCTCTGGTAGTGGATCCAGTTCTTTGCAGGACGTGGTCTCTTAGACTCACCTCACCTCTTTAACGCGATAACGACGACTGTTACCCCCAATTATCTGTCGACTGGACCGTGAATCATCTAATCAATCACTTCAGTTAACGCTGCTGTTGGATTATAAATAGTACAGTTGCACACAAATGTTCACCGTGTTCAGAGCGTCTCCAGTCTGACATTTTGCGGCAGAGCGTTACATGAACTTCATTGTCATTCTGATGTGTTATTGATGAAGATCTGTGCCGAGATTACAGGGAAGACATCTGCTGAATGTCGGGCTGCAAGAAATGTCACGCACGTTCTCCTCCAGCTGTTGTGTGTGTGTGTGTGTGTGTGTGTCTTCTTTTCACACCGACGCACGTGATGGAGAAAGTCACGTTCATCTGCCGCCGTCACACATGATTCAGCGAGCGTCGTCGCTCTCCGTCAGTGTTGTCGGAGGCTCCGCCTGTCGTTCACAATCTGCTGAGAGAAGAGCTTCATATCGGGCCCGGCCCGGAGAAAATCACACAGCAGTTGGCTCACTTCAAGCTCTCAAAGCCAGAAAGTGTTCACTCAGTAGACAGCGAGTGAGGCGGAGCAACATCTTTTAGCTTCCAGTGAAACATCACTGAACTCAAAACAAAACAAACAGAAGCTTCACAGTGTTTTCAGACCGAACGTAAAGTTAATTTCAGAGGCAGCACGACTGCACATGACGTCCACGCGGAGACGGATGGTTCCTTTTCCCTCCTGGTGGAGCAGGAAACGCTTTACATGAGTTTAGAATATTTTAGCCTGAAGTGAAGAGACTTTGTGCCTCTCCTGAGGCTGGATGAGTCAGCTCCACGAGTGCGTCGAGAGAAAATGAGGAGAAATGGAAAGAAGTGGAGTTTTTTTTCGCTGAGTTCTCGATGTGGAGATGTTACACAGAAAGTCTCCTCACACGTCCTGTCAGCTGTGAATTCTGGCAGCCGACAGTTCCTCCATCTCAACAGCCTGCAAGAAAAGTAACTACAAACAAAAATGTGTGAGTGTGTAGCTGCACCCATTATTGACCTTTTTAAAGGGCAGCTCCACCAATTTTCCACATTAAAGTGCGTTTACAGGGGAGAGCTACAGCATATGTGAACAAAACTACTAAAACGACTTTTGTGTCTCCAGAGGAAGCTGAATGTAACACATTGGCCGAGTTGCATTGTGGGTAATGTAGGCATTAGGCTTAACACTGCAGTCCTATAACACGATTGAACTCGTTATGTACAGTCTCGAAACAAGCAACCAAGATGGAAACGGCAGAAGAGATACTCCAAACATCCCTCTTCATTTTCAGACCTCGGTGCCTACATTACCCACAATGCAACTCAGCCAAATAGTCACATTGCATGCAGGACTTTCATGAATTTTCTCCGTCTCTCATTTTTCCTCATCCGTCTCAAATATTCTGACTCTTAAGTCTGATTTAATTTGTTGTTTTAAGATCAGATTTATATATTCAGAATCTCCAGGATTATAACGGTCAGTGCTGCAGTCGTCTCTGTTAATCCATTATTGAGCCTTTAGCCGTCGATACTGTTTACCTCCTTCAAATTCCCATTCCACTTTTCCCAATTAGCAGTCGGCCGCACAGCCTGTCAGTTCTCTTCGTCAGCTGTGATGGAATTCGTCTGTTTTACGACGTGAAGAGCCGTCTCGTTTCTGACGGATTGATAAATCCCCACCGGACAGTTTTTTTTATAATAAAACATGTAATTATGTAAAAGCTGAACGGATCGACTACTTAAACAAAGTGTTGGATCAGTTTGAGCTTCTCCTCCTGCGGTGACGTCCCCATTGAAGCAGGACTTGTTTTTACAGTTTCTTCCCCGGCAACAGCGTCTTCTCACGCCTGACTGAATCCATCTGACAACTGCTGCAGAATAATTCAGACTATATTTATATACGTCACCTCGAACCCACGATTCTCTTAAGATGATGTGTGATTACTCGGCGAGCTTTGCTATTAACAGGTGAAACGCCTGCTGCAAATCTGATAATGACGCTTTGCGGCGTAAACGCATTAACGCGTGGTGACATCTGCTGGAAGAAGCCACATCTTCTGTCGAGTGTGTCGAGTCCCTGACGATGATAAATGCTTCCCCGCTCCGGCCTAATTACTGACATAAGCCGACTAATGCCGCCTCCACTAATGGAAAATCTCAGTTCTCATCATACACAACACATCGCCTGCGTCACGCCCACATTAATGTAGCGCTACATCTCTCTGTAACGCTCGCCTGTATGTATACATGTGTGGTGTTGATCTCCTCTAATGTGCAAAACCTTCTACAAACACTCATAAACCGTGTGAGAGTAAATGTCAGATCTTGTACCATGGAAACTGCTTCAGATGGAGACGCTTTGATGCAAAACTTTTCGTTTTTCATGTTTATTCTGCTTTGATTTCAGACGTGTGGGCGACGTGCAAATGTCACGTAAAACAGGGAACGTAAACAAATTAATGCAGCCACAAATCACAGAGTATGACAAGAGTGAATTTAATATAAAGACTGAGATTAAATGAACAATATCTTCTGGCTTCTTTGAGAAAATCAGTGGCAGATCGTGATCTTTAGCTGCAGCACCAGCAACTTCCATCAGTCGCTGGGTTAGTTCAGCCTCTATCTTACCTGTCAGGCGAAACACAGGGCATAAAAGTCTAATAAGAACTGCACCGGTCACACGGTAATAATTGGAGGCAGTGCACTCGGACCTCGTCTCATTTGGCAGCTGGACGCTCACTAAATCAAACTGAAGCCGTAGACGACGGTTGAGAAACGTCTCCTCCACCCTGAGTTGAAATCACGCCCTTCAGCTCGCCTGATCCACCTGCTGCAGCACAGGAAACGATCCCCGTCCTCCCCCTGATGCTCATTTGTATCGACATTACAGACATCATATAACATCGAGATGATCTTTGCCACCAATGTTCCCCCACCGATCGAGCCTCTTACCTTGGCACCGACGCATCCCATTACTCTCACTGCGGGGCACTATTTGGTGAATCATTGTTTTCCTTCCGCACCTTTTATTCTAAATCAGGACTTTGGCACGCGGCGTGAAGCTCTTGGCTGGACTGCCGATGAGCGGGCTGTGACCCAGGCTGCAGTTTGTCGAGGGCGTGGACGCGCTGACACACTCGAGCTGATGTTCGTACACCCCTGGGTGTATTTCACGGGCGTGTGGACTCAAGATAGCGTGCACGTTTTCTTAATAAGTGCACAGTCAGTGCCAGATCACGATGTGATTTCTAGGAGATGTTTGTGTGCCAGCAGCTTGTTTTTCTCCACTGGATGACTAATCGCTCCGACGTTCAGTTCAGTAGGTCTTCTCGCGTTGAGCCATCAACCCACCTTGATTTTCTCTCATTTTCTTAATTAGCTACATGATCACACCAATTAATCTCTGTTCCCCCGCCACTCAGCCTGGTGGCAAAAGGAATAAAAGATCAGCCTCGTCGCCGTCAGCTGCCAATGATCTGCAAAGTGGTTTGCAACATATGGATCGCGAGCAGGGAAACAGGGCCTTGAAGAAGTAAATTGCGTTCTTCTTAGAAGGCTTTTTTCCACTCGCGTGCCTTCGCAGCATCATTCTCAGGGGTTAATTAGGAATCGCATGCTCTGGTTCCTCCCATTAATTAACATTAGAGACTTCCCACGCTGCGCCGGGAACTGCTGCAGAAGTATCAGTGTGGGGAAGACTGTGTGTGTGTGTGAGTGTGTGTGTCTCTGCCAACATGCGTGCAGCACACACACACAGCCGTCAGAGCATGAAGGTTGTTAATGGCTGCATGCGACTGCTCGGCAGCTCCGGCGCTGAAAGGAGGCGGTCAGCTGTGAATGTTCAGACACATCATCACACACGTGTAACAGCCTCCTGCTCCACTTCTCACACTGTAAATGTGTTTGTTAGGAGAAGCTTCCTCGTCTGTTGAGCTTTAATGTATCTCGCACTCTTCTCCATCTTTCCATTAGGCTCCTGTTAGCAGCATCCTAGTTTTGCAGCTCCTGGCGTTTTCCGTTATCAGCGTTCTGAGCGGTGAGGGGACACTGATTAAAAGGGAGGGATTGAATTCGTCACTGTGCCCTCGTTCATGAACGCAGCCATTAGTGCATCAGACGCACTGTTATCAAACCGGCCATTTCTCAGGAACATTCTCCTCGCTGAAGGCTGGATCTTGGATGCTCTTTATAATTTGCATAACAACCAGAGACGAAAAAAAGTGGACTAATGGCTACAGAGACAGAAAATCGCATCAACACCCGGCTGTAAACAACCACGAGGCCGCGTGTCACAGCGTGTGATGTCGAGGCTGGAAAACAGCGGACAGGGAGAGAAAAACACCGGAGCAATACAGTGTAGAAATGAAATGACTGTCTGTTCTCGTCCTCTGTGTGAGGGACGGAGACACGGAGAGTACAACGGCTGATAAAATTGTTGAGTCCATCGATTTCCCACGAACAGAACCGTCAGTGTCGGTCAGCATGTGGATCCAAACGTCGGGACTCACATCACTTTTGATTTGCTCGCTTCTGTTGGTCTGTAATGATCAACTGCAGCACAGATACAGGAAACTTTCAGCAGCTGCAGCTGCAAACACCAATGTATTAGTTACACAATAATGTATTCACGTGACCCAGAACTAGAATGGTACTGAGTAGAGTGCATACCTCCACCAACAGTCCCCTCCTTCATAGAAACCAGACACGTAAATACGTTATGACCTTCTTCAAGGTGGTTAATGTTTGTTTGTTTGTCAGCGAGATTACACAAAAACTACGGACCAGATTTCCACCAAACCTGGATGGAGGACGGGTCTTGGCCCAGAATGGATCCCATTAACTTTTCGTGAGGATCCAAAATATATTTTTGCATTTTAGTACGTTTGCCAGGGAACATTACACCTGGTGTGTTCAGGTGGACGGCATCTTAAAGTCACTAAAATGTGATTCAGATCCTATTAAAACTCTGGATCTAGTGGATTTATATGTTTTGATGAGGTTAATCTTATTTTAGCAGCGAGAAGGAAACAAAGACAATGTTTTTTTGTTTCTAATTTATATTGTTTATATTGTCTCTACTGCTCTTTACTTATCTTCTATATTTTTTTAATCAATATTCTTTGTATGCTGTCTGCTTTGCTGCTGTAATTTGCAAATCTAATGATATCTTATCTTATCTTGGTGGAGGTATGCGCTCTATTGACGGGAATTCTTGTTCCTTGAAATATCAGCAAAGTCTTTAAAACAAAACTCCAGGATCCGTCTCCTTTACCCGGATACACACCAAACATTAACAGGGTTTATTCTGGGCTGTGATCCAGTAGTTTTTGTGTAATGTGGCTGCAAAACTAACCAACCAATCAACAAAAAAAGACACGTTGGAAAACAAAACCTCCTTAGTGGAAGTATTAATGTATAAAAAGTATCCTGACTGAAATCATAATAACACATTTATGCGCTCATATCCACGCTGACTGATCCAGAGTGGATCTGAAGACACGAGTGTTGGTCAGCTTCATGTGTTATCGGGTTTGTTGCGTAATGATCATTTCAAGTGCAAAGTGTATTGAAATTACAGGAGATGACGTGTTACCTGCACCTCCAGGTTTACCTTCACCTCCCGCGCTGCTCCTGTGTAATGGCGTTATGTAACGATGGATCACAGCTGACTGTTTTAAAGCGCATGAATCGAGACCCGTTCGCCCCCGCGGGTGCTTCCACTTGTGGATTATGAGACCTCGGCTCGGGTCTGATGAGCCGTGCGAGGCATCACAGCAGGTCGCCGCGCGGCAGGTTCAGTCCGGAGACGAGGACGGCCGGGATGATTAAAACCACTTGTGTGGGTGCATTGTGGGTGAGCGAGGCCTCTGCGATTAGATCAATATAACGATACAGACGTTTATCTTTTCTGCAGCTGGATATAGTTCTGACGATGAAGCCTGGTCTGTATTTTATATTCAGTTAGTCTTCATGAATATTATAGTTGATGCTGTTAATTCCTCCCTGATGAATCCAGATGTCTGCAGCGATGGTAAGACAGCGTCCGTCCGCCCCTGATGACATTTGTTGAAGGCCATTTGTTGGGATTCTAACGAAGGAGGGTATTGATTGACTGGGACCTTCCTCTGGGGCGGAGAGACAGTGATGTATTGGATGAAGGTGAGGAGCTGACAGGTGTGAGCGGCGGGCCTGCAGATGGTTAAATCCACCAGTCACAGCCCATTCACACTCCTCAGCTGTGTGTGTGTGTGTGACCGGAATCCTTTTAACAAGACGACAAAGGATTTCAGAGCCAAGCAGTTAAAGAAATACACAAGCAGATATCTCGCTGTTATGCATTAAAATGCCTGTTTTCTATCATCAAACCCGTCGGAATTCTAAATGTTGATGTTTCTTGTTGCTGCTCTGACTCTTCGTGGCGTCGTGCCTCCAGGTTTCTGGTTTCTTCTATCTGAAAGATTTCCAGGTCTTTTTGTTTCTGCGTTTGAGGGGGAAGTGCTGGGTTTATTTTTCCCTTCACTCTCCCCCAAAAAGCAGAGAGAAAAGCTTTAAAAATTGCAGGTGCATCACAAATTAAAGTAAAAACACAGTTCACATCCAAATGCCAAACAACCTGGAAGGGAATAAATTACGCTTGGATGAATTCTCAAAAACACATTTCCATCCTCGGCCTCTCGCCACACGTTTAGAAATAATTTGACTGCGTCTCCTGAATAGATGTTGAAGATGTGCTGGAGGTGACGGAGCAATCTCTCATTTCTGTTCTGCTTTGTGTTCACGCTCAAGTAATGGCAGTTTGCTTTTATAAAAATCAATGGAACGGATTACCCTATTCATTCTTGCTGCGGTGATGACGGCACATGAAGATTCTTCTGCTTTTTTGACCGTGATGTCTGCCGGTTTTGTTGCGGAAACACTCGGGTGTTTTGGATTAAGAGTGGCGGACCTCGTGACCATCGTGGTTGCATCTCTTGATCGTCCAACCTGACCTGACTGAGTCGGAATAAGAGCCGTGCATATCCAGCTTGGTTTGCTGCTCCCGGCTAATGTGAGGTCACAGGAAAAGGAAATGGACACAAACAAACAAATATTATGTGTGTACATGTTCCTGTACCATCCAGGGTTAGTGGTACGTTGTTATCAGATGCATTAAACTAAATTAGCATCACCAGGAAATGAACCTGCTCATATTCACGCTGACTGATCGTCCATTAGACCCAGAGTGGATCTGAAGACACGAGCTGCAGAAAATGTTCTTACTGAACGAGTCAGCACATGGACGTTTATCACAGTGTTAGTCAGCTTCATGTGTTATTGGGTTTTATAGTAGTAACTCCAGATTTGACTTCACCTTCTGCACTGAGCCCCGACCCTCCTGTGTAACGGTGGAGCGCTGGACTCTGTGTTTATAACATCGATGCGTGATGCTCACACGGCGTTTCCCAGATGTCGAACTTTTAAACTGAAGATTTCGAACCACGTTATCATCACCATCTCGTTGCAGATTCTACAGATGTTGATATTTCTATTTGAATGGCTGTAAACGTGTTCTGAAAATTCTGAGGTTATCTGTTTTCTGACGTTTTAAAGGAAAGTCAACCTTTGTAAATGTTGAGTGTTGCTGCTCAGCGATCGTCAGTCTGCGTCGTGTCTCTCGTGCTGGCGAACGGCTGCCGTTAGTCAATGTTAGCTGGTGGCGCACACTGTTAGTGATGTGAGCGAGTGGACAGAAGCAGGCAGACGTTTGCATTAATGTCACACACATTCCTTGAAAATGTGTCCCGAGTCCGTTACGTAGAAATCCGTCCACAGGTTATTGATGGTATAGACAGTAAACTCTGGTTAAGGTTTGATTATGGTGAGGCAACTAAATTAATAATTTCAGTTGTGTGACGGACACAAGCTGCTGTTTCCTGCATCATATACGTCCGTCCACCACTCTGACCTTCACACCTCTACGCTACATAAACACTAGACACGCTACTCACCTGCAAGTCGGCACAGGTCATAAATCATAATGTGGAATTGGGGATTCAAACACGCGGTTCAGTGATATCCATCCTCTCCTAAAATATCAAACCTTCTCGTGTCTATTTAAAGGTCTGTGTGTGTTTTCCTTTCATCATGTGATTCAAACAGGCTTCAGAGATAATTATGGTTGTTTAAAGCAGCGGTTGATGAGGACAGTGTCCCCCACAGGGAGGCAGGTGTGCCGGGCTGCAGGGCGAGGATCTACTTTACACTCAGACCTCGGTGCTGCTGTCCCTCTGGGTCACGAGGTGCCGATGCATTATGGAGTGACATTCATATCCATCCATAACCTGCACAACCCCGCCACAGGGCTGTGACATTTCACTTCATTAAGTCCTCGGTACATCTGATGTTCAGTCGCAGATACAGGGCCGGTGTGAGAGGACGACGGTTGACGATGAATTAAACATGGCGGGTTTAAATATAGACTTCCCGGGACAAAGGAGGCAGTATAGTCTCTCATTCCCTAATCTGCTCACATCCTCTGACATCATCGCCTGACCGCCGACTGAAGGCGACGCATCTTAAATGTTTCGCCTGATTAAAAAGGCAAATCTGGTGATCGTCTGCGTTTTTCTCACTTCAGATCACAACAGATCAGATTAAAAGAGGAAGGACCAGTGTGAAGCTGAGACTCAATCCCACACACGCTGCTGTAAATACTGCTGTGTGCTATCGCTGTGGCTAAAAGCCTTCACTGACGAGCTGTTTGAGGATATTACTGAACCCTTTTTTAATGAACATCAGCGAGGGAGGGAACCGGTAAAAACAACACAGTAAGACAACAGCATCAGACCTCCACACACTGGGGACGGGAGCACAACAATGTAAAGTGCACAGGTTGTTGGAAATACGAGCCTGCAGATATATCTTGATTAAACTATTCACAGTGGCAGCGGTGCAGATTTGTGACACACTGGACAGGCGGAGAGCAGTGCCAGCTTGCAGATCTCTAAGAGGACCCCGGGGATCTCCGGCGTCCCCCTGCAGAGAGGTCGGTCATGTCCCCGCGGCTCCAGTGCCGTCCGATCTATTAACACGTTAAAACGCTAAAGTTTCAAACAATATAACTGATCGAGGCCACGGTCGACCAGCGACACCCACACTGTGCCAGGTAAAATTACTGTTTTTATCAAAGTAGTCAGAGCACAGATGGAGATAACTGCTCATCGGTAGAAGTCTGTCTGCGCAGGGAGCAATCAGGGTAACTCCATGGATATAACAATTGAAATCTGGATACGAGCTTCAGAGGCACTCGGAGCTGCTCAGCGGTGCGAAGAAGCTCCACTCAGCAGGTACAGAATTACCTGAGTCTTTCACATCCTAACGTCCAGTTTAGTGCCTGGCAACAAAACTATCACGGAGTAAAACAGCCACACACACGACGTGACGGTGCAGTAACACGGTTTGACCACCTGATCAATCACAAACATCTGAGTATGTAGCTGCACCACGACTCTACTCTGAAGTTTATGTACAGCTTTTAGTTGAAGCTGCAGCTGGAGAACAACAAGCCCGAGTGCTGTGACTGAAGCAAATTAGCGAAGTGCTGGACCATCAGAGCAAACTAATGAAATGAAAGCACTACATCATCCCGTCGAGCCGAGCAGAGCTGGTTGTTAAAAATCTGGATTTATGACGAGCGAGACTTTCACATCAGCACAGCCATCGGATTCATTGTTACTATGGAAATATAGAGTGCAGCGGTTATGTTGAAATGTGAGGTGAAATCTATAGAAGCACATCTTACTGCAGAGTCACAACACTTCTTATAAGCGCTGCAGTGATTTATTTATCTGTGAGCAGTCGCATTGATCCCGCCGGCAGCTGAAGGGTTAACTGGCTCACCGGCCTGCAGAACCACGAGGGTCTAATATGAGTAATGATGGAAACGCTGGGGGACTCCTCTGCCTCCATCCCTCTAAACATGTTTGTTTTTTTAATGAGTGTGTGATTAACACATTCAATAATGTGCTCCATGTCGCTGACACTCGCTTTGCAATGCAAATCAGCTGTGGATCATATCAGGAGGCCCCCGCAGCCTGCAGAGCAGTCGATGAAGAGAAATTAATAAGAGGAGTCAACGAGCTGCAGTAAGTCAGGTCCATCTCGAGGAGCTCTGCCTCGGAATATACAAGACACAGGTTAGAGACAGCGGCGCCGGCTCATTATTCTCTGTGCGGCTCGGCTCAGACACCTTTAAGGACCACTCAGCCACTTAAGTAAATAAAAGGCAGCGCCTGCTACGAGATCCACAGGATACCAATTAGAGTGAGGCTGTGAAGCAAGACGCTGCCACCTGTCCATCTCCAGGAAACGGATGCCGTGTTCCTCGGGTACAAGTAAAATATATGAATATATATATATATATATATATACACACAGCACCCAGACCGCATCCAATCATCCACTTTACGCTGTTCCCAACGCGCTGAAATAGCAAAGTAACTCCAGAATCCAGGTGTGGAGGAGATTTGTGCGTGTCGAGCTCGCAGCGCAGCCCGGTGAGAGTTATTTAGATCTTCAGCAGGATGAAGGAGAGTCGATGATGAAACAAATGCCACATGTTAACTACACACTGATTAAAACAAAACAGTAAAGACAGCTCAGTCTGAGGCGGAATCAAGTCCTTCTATTGAAGCAAACACGAGGTACACGGAAAAAAGAGATACTGTCTGTTTTCTGCAGATGTCTGATTGTGTTTTGGTGACAGATTCAGGTGTTTTTAAGGAGATATTTCGACATTTACCGCCTTGTTCATGCCGACTGAAGGTATATTATTATTTACAGGAGGTTCAGTCGCCTCCAGCCGTCTTTGTGGGAACAAATATGGATGTTTTTCATGAGAAGTCAGTCGAACTACGGCTGTGTTTAATGACAACAGAGTTGGGTGTTTAAGAGACACTTCAGGACAACTGCTGACGTGTTTGTGGCCCCAAAGTCCAGATGTTTTTCACGGGCAGTTGGTCCATCTTCATTATGTATTCATTGTGTTTTTGTGCAGCCATTTTGAGCCGAACCAAGATGTTTCATAACCCTAAACGAGTGGAATTTTTGTCTATTTCGTTGGTTATTTCTTATTTAGGTGGAATTTGAGTCGCAGTGGAGGCAAAGGGTTAAAATGTTATACTGGAATCGAGTTTACATTAGTTCCCATGAGGTAGACATGAAGGCAAACCTCCCAGCATGCACCAGGGCAGCAAATTGGCTGACATCATTTGCATTGCATGTGTGTCCCTGCGTTGTTATTTGTGTTTTTTTATATTGTGTTTAAAATGCAAACGTTGTCTCAATGATTGTTCATCAGTCAAAAACCTCATACTTATTTCAAGCATCCTGTTTGCAGATTGCAGAACGTCTCTTTCATTTACACTTATCCACGTATATGCATCTTCAGTCAGATATCGTATCTGATTACACCTGATTGCGTCGTCTTAGCCTTTTTTTTCTGGGCTTCATGCAAATCAGGGTTTGGCATTTCTCCAGGCTTCGACTCCCGCCGCTCCCTCACCCACACGGATCATTCAGTGGCTGAACTGATCAGGGATCAGATAAACGCTGCAGCGGGCTCGTGTTTGATTGTGTGAGTAGAAATCTGTGGAGCCGTTTCTCCTGACGGTTTAATGAGACGGGGAAAACGTCAGATCGTTCCGGTGTGGTTTCAGCTGCCCTTATCAGCGGGGACAGGCTGGACCTGCATGTTAAACAGAGCGCTCACTGACATAATTACAGTGGGGATAAGTACAGCTGATGTATGTGTGTTGGAGTCGCAGACACAATAATACCTTTTAATGTTCGTCAGCGAGCGCCGACCTGTTTGGTTTTTGAGTTTGCCGGGTCGGTGCCGGTCGTGGAAGCTGCCAGTCAAATCCTGCTCTGGACACAGTGGCTGTTTTGTGATTTGACATTAATTGCACAAGCTAAAGAAATGTTAAATCCGTCTGGTGGCTCACCTGGTGGCTCACCTGGTGGTGTGGGAGCCCCCTGCTGTGAGGCTGAGTCCAGTGCAGCGGCCCGGCCCGGCCCGGCCCGGCCCGGCCCGGTGCTGCTCGTCCTCACTGTCCACTCTCTCCCTCGTTTCCTGTCAGTCTCTAATCTGTTCGATCACATAAAGAAAAACATAATCTTTTTAAAAAAAATCCATCTTGAAGGAATTGAATAATCGATCCAGTCACTTGGTTACCATGGTAACACATTTGGGGGAAAAGTGCATCTTCACACCGTTGCACCTCGTCCTGGAATAAACTGCAGGAGATCTGAGATGATCTCCACACCTCCTCCCGGTACGACAAAGGTGAATTATGTGCAAGAGCTCACGATCGCCGGGATCAATATCTGATCCTGATCGATCGTATAGACGTATTGATCATTCTCCACAGCGTGCAGCAGATGATGACATTAATATGACTCATAATAATCAGTTATCTGTTGATGAGATCTTTGTGACACTGAGATTAAAAATATAAGCAACATTAACAGAGTTCAGTCTTCTTAAAAAGCGGTGTGACATTAATCAGGACACCGATCGTCGTATTGATACAAGTAATGATAAATCTACTACTTTTTACTTCACTACATATATCTGATTACCTTAGTTACCTGTTTTTTTACCTGTACTTTGCAGAGCCTTGTTACTTAAATGGTATTAGAATGAGTGACTTTTACTTTTAGTTAAAATACAACCGAGCATCTTTCTGAATATAAAACACACCAAACAATGAACAAGTAAACAAACAACATGAGATATTAGCAGTTTATACAGCAGTTCATCCAGCCAGCCAGTGTTACTGAAGATGAATGAAATTAGCTTGAGTCAAGATACTTTCAGAATTATGTTATGTGATATAATTAATTTATATAATGAGTCATTACTTCAGAGTGGAGCTGCAGTTCATTTTCTCGCGGCAGGTTTTGTACTTCACTCAGTTGAAACACTGGGCCGTCGTCCTGTTCGCTGTGCGCATGATGTTACTGTATTTAGCGGGTGCCAGTGAGGTGACCTCGCGATGGAGGACCTTGAGATAATGGAAACGTTCCTGTTAGAGCCGCGGGGGAAGTGCAGGTTATAGCCAGAAGTGCTGACTGCACAGAACAATGCAGCATCCAGGTGCAGGCTGGGAGGAAGCGTTTTAAAAGGACTCTGCTGCTCCCCCCGAGGTGAAAGCACCGGGAGCGCTTCAGTCATGATATTCTCAGGAGGAGCTTGTGTGATGTCCTCCTGCCTCAGCTGCCCACATTGTTTTAGACGGCGGGGAGCTGGATAGAATTAATACAACACTGCAGATATTTCTTTTAAGGGTTTCCTCTCCATCTCTCTCTCTCTGAGCAAATTAATCCACATGGAGAGAAAATCCGCTCGCTGCATCTCATTCTTATTTTGCATGTTCAGTGTCGTGAGAGTCAGAAACCCTGACGGGGGTTTGCTGTTGGTGTCGGAGCCTCTTGGAAGCAGCAGTCCGCCTTCTCGCTCCCATAGATTATCCGGCGCTCTAATGAAAATGAAGCATGGCGTCATTAGCGCGTCGCGTGGGTAGAAGAATTAAAACGAGCGGAGACGAAATGGGCACATTAGCCGTGATGGACAAGGCTAATAAGTGCCCGCGTGCAAACCACCGCGGGGCGAGAGTGTTGTGGTAATTCCCCCGCTTGTTTAGAACATTTCACATGCGCCGAAGGTAACAGTGAGCCCAGTTAATACAGAAAAATTCCGACCCGCTGGCTCATGGCCCTCGGACAGAGCACACAAACCACCAACAAGTCAATTAAAACGATTCAGAGCGGCTTGTTAAATAACGCTCGGTAATTAATTAAATCTCTTTATTGATGATGTCTAAAAGGTTCGCGTTGCGGTGGAGGTGTTGAGCTAATCTATCTCTTAATCTTCTAATCTAATCAGAGAATGTTACTCGTTTATTTCTCTGGCGGCAAAAAAAAAATATCGAGTTACAGGCGAGAGGGATCGTCGGGCTGTTCTCTGATTTAAGGCGCTTGTCTGCTCGGGTTTTGTCCGTCACAGAGCCGCCGTAGATTCAGATTCAGCGGCAGGAGACGGTTAGTTGGACGCTGGTGTGAACTTTCATTGTGCTGTAATGTGACGCTACAAACTTTATGGATGGATCAATCATGACATCAGCTGTGTAGTGGCCTGTTTGTAAATTTAATCTTTGAATTTATTATCATCAATAAATTCTAGCACACAGGATGTGAGTGACGACCTTTCAACTGAAGCACTCAAGTCTTCAACCGAAGGACATTTTACCCGATGTTAAAAACAGCCCGTCTGCCCCAGCGGACTGGTGACGATTGTCAATAAAGCTTAGTTTGAAAGCTCTGAGCAGGTATTAGACGGCACAAGCGTGCTGCCTTTATTAACTGTGCAATCCTGTGTGTCAAAAACCTCCAAGACAAAGAGTCGCCGGGGCGTTTGGACTCTAAGAAGGCTCAGAAGACGCAGCTCGACCAACCTGGCCTCCATATTATCTGTCAACTGTGTGAGAAGCTGCGTCGGCCGACCAGAATTTTCCATCCGGCTGTCTGACTACGGTTGGGGAGCAGGTGATCGGTCCTCGCTCCCTCCTGTACACGGCAAACAAAGTGGGACTCTATAATGAGTCGTGTGGTTAAAAAAATCTTGTCTAAAACGGGCCAAACTTTTCATACCTTCAAGGTGAAATATGTAAAGTAAGTTGAGCCTAATTTCCGCTGACTGACGCGACCCAAAGTGTTTGATGCCAACACTTCTGTACTTTGACTTCGCTGCTCTTTCTCTTCTCAGCGATACTGCTGTTTGTCTTTAAAGTCATAGATCTGAGTTCTTCCTCCTCCTGAGCGCCTGACCTTGAAAACAGCAGTCGTCAGAACATTCTGGGCATTTAGCCGCCGATCTGGAGCTTTGGATCGTATCACACAAAGACGGAGAGTAAGATAAAACCTGCGGAGCAGCTGCTGAACGGACCGTGCGGTGCGACTGCTGCTCAAGGTCGAGACTGTTTCCTGTGTTCTGTGAGTTCATGTTGTAGCGGCTGTTAGCTTTGTGTTTGACCAGCGATTGACTGCAAACTTCACTCCGATTTGGACCATTTGAGTTCAGAAACTATGACACACGAACTGGACTTAGTTGGTTTTTGCAGTGGAGATGCTGATAAAGATCCTGAGGGTTCCTGTTCGAGCCCCTGTGGTAGAAAAGGATATTTGAGAATCTCAAATTAATCGGTCTTTTCCTGGACATTTCCATCACTGTAGTGCTCATCAGAGTCCACATTACACTTCCTTTCTCTCTGTCTTGAAATGGAGTATAAGTGATGGAAGGTCATGTAGGCAGAGATTGCTCTTGCTCTTGTCTGATTGAAGTCAGAACTAATTTGAAGTGTGTTGATAGACTCTCCACAGACACGAGCGTGTTGTTCAGGGTAACGTCCACAGAAATAGTCAGAGGAGCTCCGCGGTCGACTCGTGCCGTCTGGACGTGCTCGCGGCCCCCCAGCACCCACTCGTCCTCAGATCCGGAGCGTGTTTTCCTCTCGCTGGCTCTCATTAACAGCCGAGTGGTTGTTGTGCTTCTAATGTTGTTGTCATGCAGCTCCAAATGAGCTCTTGTGTCATTAATCTTCTTCTGCGTTTGAGTCGCTCCCTCACAGGGTGCGTTTATTCCACCAGTATCAGGAAAAAAGTCTTTAAGCGTACTCGTGCAAACTGATGGTCTGAGTCTCTGGCTCTGCTAGCTGCTGTTTCTGTTGAAAATGTATCTTTCTTTATGCTCAATATTAAATGTCATGGTGTGACAACATGGAGTGTATAATCTGGTTGGTCAGGATTTGGAAAGTAAAACAAGTATCTTGTGGTTTCATGGTGACAAATGTTGAAATGCCTCCTCAATCAGTCGTCTCTACAACATCTCCTCCACCTCTCGACGTGAAAGTCACACATGATATCACACATAGTTGCCAAGCCAGAGACCACTGTTCGATGTGTCATTACATCTCCAGCCTGAACAAGTGACTCACCTTCACCGGACCTTAACCCTCCGGTGACTTCGGGTCAAAATATAACCAGAAACCGTGTTTAACAGCAGAGAAAACACTTTAAATGTTGTTGTTTTTCAACTTGAAATGTTCTGACTTTTCCTAAAGTGACCCCAACATTAAAAAAAGGGAAATATTTGCTTTATTCATATCTGCTTGCTCACCTGGGTACAAAGATTGTGTTTGGGTCATTTTTGACACAGTCACAGAGTCACACACACACACACACACACACACACACACACACACACACACACACACACACACACACACACACAGAGAACTAAAACTCTCTGCAGGTGTACCGTCACCTCTCCACGACCTCGTCCACAACTTTCAAAGATCAAAGTTCAATCAGTTTCAGACACAAACATCAAAGCGTTGTTTACTAACACTTCTTCATTCAGAGTGTAAAGCTGCTGCAGGTGACGGAACCCTGCAGAACAGGTCTGGGACCAGCAGGTGAAGCAGCTGCTTGTTCTCCTGTAGCAGAACACAGGTCTGGGACCAGCGGGTTCTCCTGTAGTGGTCGTGGTCGTCCTCTCAGGTCGCCTTGTTGCTTTATGTTGTTCACATTTGACTATTATTGGAAGTGTCTTCAGTAAATTGTATTCAGAACTACTTTCTGCACATTTATGATACTTTCTTGGGCTATAAGTACTATCTCTTGATAAAAAATGTTGCAACATACCCAACGTTTGCAGAAACATACATTGCCAGCACAGTTTCTGAGAGCAGCACCACTGTCGGGTCTGTAACAGTTTGTCAGATGTACTGTAGGTGCCGACTACAAACAAAACTCATGACGTCATCACAATGTTATGTGTCGAAAACATGTATGTTTATATTCTTATTATTATATTCTGTTATTTTAAGGGTTCGAATGTTACATCATGCTTCTTTAACTGTTTCTGTGGTTTGCAGAAAAGGAAGAAGCCAGCATTTTATTTCAGCGACTGGGCTAAATTATCCAAGGTGTCCATCTGTTAGTTGGCTGGTTGGTTTGTCAGCAGGATTACAGAACGGATCTCTACAACACTTGGTTGGAGGACGAGTCTCAGAATAGATCCCGTCCCACTGACTTGTGTTGCAGATCCAGATACATTGTGGAATTGTTTGATGCAAAGAGTATTGAGGTGTCTGGTATGATTCCATCTGCAGGGTTTTGTTAGTGGCTCTGGTGATCTTAAATGATGGATAATCAGTTTCGGGCGGTTTAACACGTACCGTCCGCTCTACAAGGTGCCGGTCGTATCTGTACTTCTGCACAGCGTGCACCCGACAGAAGGCCGTCAACATGTGCTGACAGACGTGATTCTCACTCTACTTTTTGTTCGTCAACAAGAAACACTAAGCATTGAACCACAGATGCCGTTTTTAATTAAACAGGAGCACCACCCGCGGCTGGCTCCGGATCTTTACAGCGGCGTCGTATTTACTGTCAGCATCTGCAGCAGCGAGCGCTTGTGTTCCATCTTTAACACGTCGGCTTTGAGCTTGACCAGCTGTGACATTTGGTGGAACCTCGGGGACTGCAGACACGGCGCTCGAGCATTACGCAACCTTTGCCAAATAATTCAGTGTGTGCTATGCATATTACATTGTGCCTGCAGTTCCCACTTGGCTCCCGCCCGCCCCGCCTCCTCCGACGCTGCACCCCATTGGCTGCGCCTGCTCCTCTGGCCGTGGTGGGGCTTTCAGTTTTGCTTCTCACTGTTTATAACCTCCCACCTTCCTGTACTTCTGGGACTGCAGCCGGTGGAGCTGCAGCTGCTTCCAGAAGTCCGAGCGATGATTGTACATGCGGACAGAAACAATCCGACCATATGTGATTATTTAACGAGCAGTTATACCTACGCTGCTTTTCTTTTTGCCCGGGAAAGCTTTCCAACAAATCCTGGAACCAGTCTGGGAGTTTTTTATTGCAGTTGATTCCCGTCCAGCATCCCTAGGAATGAAATCCATATCGCAAAAATCAACTCCTCACAATCTACATCTAATGCCAACGTTCAGGGCCAATCAGGATGTGATGTGCCTTTCTGTTGTCGGGCAGAAAGTAAGATGTATAACTGTGAATAGTAGCATGTCTGTTTGTTGTGCAGGATCCACCACTGGTCCACAAAACATGTCCGGAGGTTCACAGCAAAACATCGTTGCAGCGTTCTCTTGAGTTTATGGGAACTTGCATTCAAATATCATAAAACAACCGGAAGGGAAAACATAAAATAAGATATTCCAAGTCTCCAGAGTCCAAAAGTTGTTATTCACGCCCTCACAGCCTCTTCAGACGCCGTACAGAGGAAAGGAAAGGGTGTAAATAATGTATTTTTAAATCAATTTGGGATCTCGGGGCTTCTGGAAACTTGGATGATGCCATTTCAGGTTGTTTTGTTTTAATTGCTTGATAGCGTTTTACTCAGAATCTGCTTCAGTTGTTAAGCAGAACGCTGCAACGCTGTTTTGTTGTGAAGGTCCAGAGATGTTTTGTGGGCTATGAAACGAGGAGATAATGACTGAAATTAAATGTATTGGTGATCTTGAAGGTCTTGAATCCTTTAGGTTGCACATATATTGTACAAAGACATATTGTTTTTAAATGGACAATCACTGAACGTAATAAAGGGTTCTACAGAATTGTCCAATAACCGTGTTCTCTTCTGGTAATACTGATGTTCAGCCTCAAGGGCGCTGATGTTGGGCCGCGAGGTCGGCTCGCAGGCGGTGATCCAGTCCCACAGGTGTCGTACACGGTGAAGGTCAGGACAGAAAAACATTTCTTTATGAACCTGGTTCTGGACTGTTGCAGGAAGAATGGAGGCGTCTAAAACATTGTTGTATTTATCTTAATTCGAAGAAAGGAAACACGTCTCGATCCAGAAGGTCACAAACGTTTCGTGGAGAGAGACTTCAGCACACACAGCAAACAAATACAGTGAAGAAGTTGCAGAGAAACATTACAAACAGCACAAAGAGTTGATTATTTGTTTGTGTCACGTTCGCCTCATATATCACTTCCTCCAGCTATCAAAAATAGCCGTTCTATTAAGAAACGTGACACGTTATTACCGGCTGCTTCAGTTCCTACCGAATGCAGTTTTTTTCCTTATTGCTGCCTTCCGGCATCGGGCCGATTACTCTTTTATTTCCTGACAGTTATGTGGGCAGCGGACTCTGGAGCCGGACAGTTAAAACCCAAATAAATCTTCTATTTTCAAAGGAAAATTACAACGTGTCTGGAGGCTCACTAAGCACAAACACAGGAAGGGAGATATGATTACCCGGCCCTCGTTTATTTCTTCAAGCAGTCCCGTGTGTGGCTGTTTACCGGTTGTTGGGGAATGAATACTCACCTGGCAGAACATTTCCAAGGACTATTAGCACTCGGCGTTGACAGTCTGGGTGAAATGGTGCTCTTTTGTTTTGTTTTTTTCTGCAGCAGAGATATTTTTCTCACCTTCTGATTTTTCCGATGACGTGCTGTGAGATTCTGTATCAGTGGAAATCGTGCTGTGGATTATTTATTATTTTTGCGTTAAAAGCTTTGCAGCGCTTTGTGTGGATGTGACAGCCAGCCGGGTGACATTTCTCCCCTCGAGCAGAGCGTATTAATACACTGTCATTATGACTACAGTATATCCACATGTGGCCGTCGTGTGATTGATCCTTGATCAATGCGCGGCTGCTGCCGAGCCTTGTGTGGACGTCTGCAGATGTTTTGAGCAGCTGAACTGTTCCTGCAGCTTCACTGATGGTGTGTTCAAACAGGAAGTGAAGGAAATATCACTTCAATCCAACAGGTTTGACATCTGGACTGTTTTTTGGCCCAAAATCACAAGAATAAATGTTGGCAATTAATTTGTGAGGCAACTTGTATCTCCTGCTAACACTGTGTTAGGTTTGTTAGGTCCAGCAGAAGATCATGTTCTGGCTTTAAATAGCTGGATATTGTCCCACTGTCTCCCTAAAAATATCCGGCTGTGTCACTCTTACAAATGTTGGAATGCAGCCTTGAACAGGGGCGTCTGGCCCGGCAGCCTCCTCCCCGAGCTGAACTCCACCGCTGTCCCCTCGACCTCACGATGTTAAAGTCAGGTCACGAACATTAACAAAACTTTGCCAGAAGTATGCAGAAGACAGAGCTGCTGGTGACACGTCGTCGGAGCAGAGAGGTGCATGAAATATACGAGAGGTTGTTGAGATCTTGACATGTTAGAGCTGGAATACTTGGAAGCGGTAGTAAGGTGTTTTAAGATTAGAAAAATTAGTCTGCATCATATTAAAGTGACCACAGGCAGCTGCCCTCCTACCGCTTCCTAGTATTGTTGTTGCGTGAGTCATTTCCTCATCAAGCACAGCAAAAAACATGACTTTAATCATTCATTTAGTTCATAATGGAGACGTGAGAGCAGATGATGTGGTGCCAGGCTGAGTCGATCGCCGGGCAGCTTTGTTGTTTCCTGGAGGTTTTCTGCCTGGTGGCAGACAGTGACGTTTGTAGGGAGCCAGTCTGAATGCAGACGGTGTTGTTGTTCTTTAGGAATAATATTGTGTATATCAGTGATAAAAGCTTTCATGCAAACTAAAATATTGTAGGTTTTTTTCTTGTAGAGAAGACAGACTGTGGCTGTGTCTTAATTCAGGGTCTTCATCCTCTGAAGGACTCGGCCTTTGTGGTCTTCGAAGGCGAGTCCTTCAGAGAGACCTTGTTATCCGCGTCAGCTGTCTCGTCTTTGGAGCATTTCCTGGTTGCGTCACCAGATGTTTTACCCTTATGTCGCGATTTCCAGACCCGCCCAGGCCCGCGAAAGTGACGATCTACACCAAGCGATGTCGCCATTTTCTCTCTTTCTTTCTTCTTTTTCGGGCGCGCAAAGAATCTTGGGATATGTGAGGCCACGAAGGATCGTAGAAGTGCGTCCTCCAAAAACAGGGAGAAGAAGGAGCATCTGGAGGAGCCTTCGTGTGGCGTTGTGACGTAATTGGCCTTCAAATGCTCCTCCGAAGGATGCAGACCCTGAACTGAGACACAGACTGTGTATCTGTCTCGTACGACAGGTGATGATTTTAGCTCATAATATCGAGAAAACTGATGAATGAAGCTTAAATTCTCAACTGCCTCTCGATCCGTCGCAGTGTTTCTGCCAACGTGTCCTCCGTACCTGTAATGGCGCCTTTAGTTCGGTGATGGTGCAGCTGTCACACGAGGACGCCACCTTCTCTTTCATGGCTCGCTGTTCTTCTCAACACAACACAGTCAGAAGGTTGAGAGCGCTGGTTTTAAAAGAGAGGACGAAGGTTGTCACTCTACTGCGCTGATCATGTGCCATTTTTGTAAATGAAACTCAGTTTTGGCTGTAAAATGATGTTGGTCTTTTCTCCTGCCTAACATCAGGGAAGATGACATAATAACTGATTTTATACCGAGGCAGTAATGACCTTTATATCAGGTTAATATCATATTTACTCGCCTCAGAATAACACAGAGAAGCTGCAGCAGCGTTGGCGAGTGGCGTGCACGGCGACCATTACTCAATCCACACGAGTCCACCTGAGCCGCGTGCCGCTCGGCGTGGCAGAAGAAAAGCCGAGGCGTTTCATTATTCATCGGGTTACAGACGTACGACATCACTTATACATTAGAGTCTTAGCTTGTTCTTTTTCAGCCGCGAACATTTCATTATTTAAGGAGACAAGTGCAGAGCGGTGCCGAGACCTACGGTAATGTTTTAAAGATCACAGGAGCCACTTCCTTGTTATCAGCTCGAAATATTAATCGTCGTCGCAGGTTTGGGTGCCGATTTGAGGTTTAACACCGCTCGGCATCAAATTAGGATTATTTTGCTACTCGTGTTTGCAGGAAGGAAGTTTGATATATAAGACAAAAGTTTCTCATCAGATTTTTATCAGAACTGCTTTATTTTGGTGACGACGACTCTTCGTCTGCGTCTCCGACACCAGAGGAAACTTTGTGCATCGTTGTGTGATCGGGGGAGAAACCTGTTCCTCCGGGTGAACAGTGCCATCCTAACGCGGCGCCGCCAGCTGTTTGGGATTAGCCGGAGGATTTCAGTGAAGACAGCTGTGCCTACATTTGAAGCTTTTCATTACTCGTATGAGTCCCAGTGACCCTGGATAACCTCAGAGACCCAGACAGGACCCGAGCCAACACAAACACACACACTGTATTCGTGTTTACACCACCAGACGGACATCCGACTGCTTCTACGAAGGCTTTTCAGAGGAGGCGACAAAAGCTGAGACAGATAATTCAAGCTCACAAGTTCTGCCTTCACTCCACCAGAAAGACCAGAACATGAGCCTTTATATCCTGAATGACAAATGAATAAAAACAATAAATCAACCCCACAGGGAACACGAGGATCAGAGATGAATGTGTCTTCAGGAAATGATCGGTAGAAAACAGCAGTGGTGGGAAAAAATGTACAAGTAAGACTTTTCTGCGCTCCATATCGGAGCTGAGAACAGACGATGTGTTGGATAACTTATATATAAATGTTAATATACGTGATCAGCTGTTTACTCCAGTCGTTACAAAGCAGGAGCCGGTGAAGAATCTGATGTGGTTCATCTCCTCTTTTCCTTTGTTGAGTTTTTTTCTGACGCTGGTTGTTTGGTGCTTGTTAAAGCGGTGACTCACGGCTGGTTGGCATTTTACTGTCGGGTGCTCACAGTCACACACACACGTGTTTCATAATGTTAGCAGAGGAAACACAGAGAAGAGGACGACACACACGGAGACACCACATGATAGAAAACGACCAAATGACCAA
This sequence comes from Diplodus sargus, assembly GCA_903131615.1. Taxonomy (NCBI): domain Eukaryota; kingdom Metazoa; phylum Chordata; class Actinopteri; order Spariformes; family Sparidae; genus Diplodus; species Diplodus sargus. The sequence goes on along the minus strand of CAEMYA010000245.1, from coordinate 236,860 downwards.
CGCAGGTGTTTGTTTTATGTACACAAATGTATTGATATTTAACAAAATCTGCATGTTTAAACATTCAATATCAGAAAACGTGTTTTAGAAAAACAGATTCTCTGAATGTCTTAATAACTGGAGATGTTTGATGGTGATATCTGTTGTTCTTACATAGTCACCATGTTTACCAAAATTCATATGTTTAAAGGACATTTTCTCAAATTCATAAATATCTGAGTCAGAAATCTCCACTTCAGCAGCACTTACACACCATAAATCTCTATTCTGAATGTTTTAACTGAGCTGTTTGTGTGTAAATCATTCATAACCTGATTTATAGAACATTTCATTCCTTTTTTCTATGACTGTCAAAAGAGTTTTCCTTCACTTCTAATATGTCAACAAAATGAAACGGGAATTTTAAATGTGGTTTCATCCAAAATTCAGACGTCTGTTCTGGAAATGTACGCAAATTAGAGCATATTTCATTGGATGAAAGTTAAGAATACTTGTAATATATTTATATATTTGTAAATCACTGTCGTAACAGAAGTTTTCCATTGGGGAAGTTTCATGGTGATGACGGCTGTAGTATCGCACCTTAAAGGGGCAGTGTGCAGTTTTGGAGAAGAGATTCTAACTACTATAATGAGGTAATAATACAAACTAAAACAAATAAATGTTGTCCTCAGAGGGAAGACACATGTAAACAAAGTGAAACAGTGTGAAGTTGATGAAAACAAAGAGAGTTTAGTTTGTTCAGTCAGTGCAGATTTTTCTCTTCTCATTAACATTTCTTCTCCCTAAAACTACAGAATGCTCCTTTAATCACCGTGTTAACTGCTGAACCTGCTGCACTGGAGAGGTTGCAGATGAAGTGCCTTGCTCGAGGGCCTGGGAGGGAGAGACCGTCTCCACTTTGACAGATTAATAATTTAGATCTCACAGCTGGAACAGAAGAGGAGAAGCGTCGCCTGCTTCCGTCTGTTCTGCTGCCGTCAGTCGGCACGTCGAGCATTCGAACAGATAATTAGTATGAGACGGACACGAGCGCCTCAGTTTGTATTCTGCGTACACGCGTGTGTGCGTGCATACGTTTAAGATTACAAGTATCTGTGCGTGCCGTTGTGCTGATACGGCGGTATTATCGTCGCACCGTGACATCCGAGGTGGGCGACATGTTGTTCTCTGACACCAAACAAACAAAGCTGTCACGTCCGGTACAAAAGGTGTTTTACCTGATGGTGCCACACGACAGCTCTCCTCCTCATCAACACAACAACATGCTGTGCCACCTAAAGAGATGAGAGCTGTTGGCCTCCAGTTTGTGTTCGTCCGCCGCTGAAACTTCACTTTCAGACTCTCACAGTTAATCGCACGACATCAAAGCTGCGAAGACTTCAGTCTGTCGGCTGCGTTCTTACTGTTCTTTAATTCGAGGGAACAGTTTCGCTCTGAAAGTCTCGTTTTTAATGGCATCTTTGCAATTCTAAATAAAGTTGCTTTGCGCTTTGAAGTTCTTCCCCCGGTTGCAAAATTCAGTTCGCTTCATAATGTTTTTCTTCTTCTTCTTTATCCCGCAGACTCTGAAGTCATCTACAGAAACAGCGACGGCCACGTCATCAAGTTCAACATCGTCACGAACGAGACGGAGATCGTCCTGATGAACACGACATTCGTAAGTTTCGTGTCAGTCTGTAAGTTATGAGGATGTGACTGTTATCATTCTGATCGTCTCACTGTCTTTGCTCCTCTCTCATCTCCATCAGGTAAACTTCAACGTGGCCAAGTACGCCGTCTCCCCTGATCTGAAATATGTGCTCTTCGCTTACGATGTGAAGCAGGTGAGTGATGCCTTCAGGACTCTGCAGCGCAGGCAGACAGCCCCCGCTGTGCACAGTGGGGTCCGGGCGGAGCGGTTGGTCTGCCAGCGGTGTAAAAAGTGTAAAAAGAGCAACAGTACCGTGATGTAAACATGCTGCAATACAGGTTAAAGTGGTTGATGCAACGTGCTTATGCAGCTGTCAGAGGCTGAGCCACTTTCTACCTTCAATAAATGAGTTTATGATTCATTTTGCTGCCTTAAAGCACTCGAATCCCAAAATTTAAGAGTGCAAAGTATATATTTCAGTGATGAAGCAGTTCTTCCTGCTCACAGCTGTCAGCGGTGCAGCGTGTGATGATGTGCTGATGTTTGTCAGCCTCTGATCAATGCTTAGATGATCAGTTTGATGTGTGATGAGTTTCAGTGTGAGACTTGTTGACAGTTATTCAGAAGTAGGAAGTGCAAATACTATATTTTTCAGGTATCTGGCGTAAAAGCCGTAAACAGACAGAGAGGGAGACTGGAATGTGGAGAAAAGGCGTGTTAGTGTCTCGTATCTGCAGAGAGTTTCTGATTTTCTCTCTTTGTTGCTGCTCGGGACGCTTTACCAACCCAACATGTGTCTGTGTGACGTCCTGGGAATGAGACTCAACAATCAGCTGTCTTTGTGGTGCGTTCAGGAACAGCTGGGACAAATCCTACTGATTCTACCTTGAATTCTATTAATATGACGTGAGCTTCAGTTAGATTTGACTGGCTGAATCTCCGTCCCGTTACTCACATCTCTGATTTCACTGACGCTCCAGAGTTGTAAAGACAAACCGCGGCGGGAACACATCGTCCGGGTTGAGTAAACATCTCCACGCGGCTCTTCAGCTCCCGACACATTGTGCCGGGCGGCCGGGTCAGGGGGGTGATTATAAATCCATTGTGCGACTGGCAGGTCACATTCATTCACTAATAGAGCAGCGGAGGGCAAACTTGAACCGTAATTACCAGCTTTCCATCAGAAAAGAGGAGATGCGAAATGAGATATGCAAATGGGACCCTCCACTCTGGAAGGATCAAGTGTAAGGATTACTGACGAGGCGATTCATCAGAACTGATCTGCATATTTTGCATGAAGGGTCCAGAACAATATGGCCGATAGCCGCGAGCCCGGTTTATTTTTAGCGCAAGGTTATGTTGAAGGAAGGAAGTCGTAGACATCGTTCTGTTGGTTTGTGTCTCATCTGGTCTGGTTTTTAATTCAGAGATGATTGTAAGTCCCAGGTATTCTGAGGAGGAGCCAGTTTAGCTTTAAGAGGAAGATTTGAAATTGATTTTTTGTCGTCACTTGTAAAAATGAGGACTTGCATCTCAAGCTGGACTCGAATGTTTGCGTGTGAGATCTGATTTACTCGAGACTTCCCGACTGAAGTCTGGGAGGAGAAAAAACCAGAGGAGACTTAGTGACCCAATAAATATTTAAACAGGACTAAGAGCCGACAGTCTTTCTGCTCTATTCTTAGACACAGTGGAGCTTTGAACTAGATGCTAATGGCAGCATGCTAACACGCTGATGTCACACAGGTGATATGTGTAACATGTTCACCTTTAGAGCCGTAATGTGTCCGATTATCACGGGACTGTTGTCACATATAACAAGTTATCTTTACAATTCTTCTTCTTCTCTTTCTTTGTCTCCTTTGTCTTCTTCTTCTCCTCCTCTTTCTTCTTCTTCTTCTTCTTCTTCTTCTTCTTCTTCATTCCTTGCCGTCCCCTGAGATAACGAGCTGTCCATCGCTGCCAAACTAAATACTTACGATCATATTCGGGATGCCAGACACTCACCTGCTGCAGCTGCTGGTGCCGGAGTATAATTTAAAAAAGTCGTAAAATTAAGAAAATAAAAATTTCCCTCTCATTATGAGATTAATTAACATTCTCACACACGAGTGCTTTAATAGTCCACTTCTTTCATATTCAGCTCCGACTATTTGCCAAATTATTCTGAAACACAGCTTCATATTTAAACATGACTGATTCCTCATCACACCTGCTTGTTATGACTTTGGCACTTTCACAGAGATTTAATGAAATTAATAAGATAAATATGTATTTAAAAACTATTAACAGTTTAGTGAAGGACGCCGCTTTACTGAAAGATATCACGTCGTGCTCTTGACTCTGAAGTCGTATCAAAGACTCGAGACTTGAGTTTAACTGGATCTGAAGGAGCTTCTACAGTAAAATATATGAGAGTGAACGTACAGTGAAGCTTCCTGCTGTTTGTATTTCTGTCTCTATTGTTGTCCAGCTGGCAGCGCGCTGTGGAACAGACTAACAGCCCGGAGCTCGACACCTGTGTGATGAACAGTAACACCAGCGGCCCACCTCGCAAAAATAAATTACTTTTCTAATAGGTTCATCTCTGCTGCGCCGAATGAAATAAAACATTCATTAACGCTTCGCGCCCAATTTCAGCGCCTGGCAGAGACGTGACAGTGAGCTTTTTATTATTTTTCATCTAATTGTTTGTTTTGCCTCAGATGTGACGATACGTTTGTTGTTTTTTGAGGAAATGTTGGTGTTCTGGATGCGTCACCGAAAAATTGTTTTGCTGTCATCGACTCGTGCTTCAACTGCCAAACTGCCAAAGATACAGCGAGGCAGCGTTTTACCTCCGTGTGCTGTACAGCAGCTTTAACAGGTTCTGGTGCCGGTCCAAATCACAGTACAAGAGTGGAAAATGCAGCTACAGACTGTCTGCAGCGGGTCCAGCTGATGGAGCGGATTATGCAATCATCAGTCAATCAAAAGGACACTTTCTGTTTTTTGTGTGAATCTATAACGATTTAAAGTTGTTATGAATCCACACAGCTGATTTACACCTGAGGGCAGCAGGATGTTCTTGTTTCTCGTGTAATTCACGATGTTTTAGTCGTGAAAACAGCTGACAAGTGTGTGTGTGTGTGTGTGTGTGTGTGTGTTATTTAGGACCGAAGCTTGGAAAATGAAATGTGCTGAACGTTTAATCCCTGCAGAGCAACTCATGAGACGGACACGAGCCTCCTGGGAGAGAAGCACAGTACACACTCGCAGCGCCGACGCTGTAATTTAATGAGCGGAGACGATATTTAAAGTGATTCCACATGAGGACACATCAGGTTTACACACTGAGGTTATATCATGTGGCCTCCTTCACTGATTTAAGAAGTACGGCCTGTTTTTTTCATAACGTGGCTGTTTTAAACTTCAGATTTAAGACTACGTCTGAACCGGGTCGGGGTTCTTTACACCACAAAGACCCGGCACAGCGAACATGTGAGGGATCACTGAAGGACATTAAAGGTCAGAACTGATTTCTTTCCCCGTAATGTTTGCAAAAAAACACTTAATCGTCAAGTAAGATTTGTTATTCGGGCAAAACGACAGTTATGAGCATCATAACTTTGCGTTGGTTTGATGATTGAATCTTTGCTGCCCTGATTGCATTTTTTAATCAACACGATGATGAGAAACAGTAAAATAATTGCACTGTTAGCTCCGGCCCTCATCTCAGGTTTATTACAACAACTAACTTCCAAATAACCTCTGTGAGTCCAGTTGTGTTGGAAATGACACCAGGCCAGGTTTGTTCATTTTTGGCTGAGCCTTTAAATTACAGAACCTCATACTGTTGAAGTGTCGCTTCAACAGAAATGACAAATATCATTCTGTGGACAGCAACAAGTGGTTTAACTCTTTTTCTAACACATTTGGAAAGTAGTTATTAGAGTTAATCTTATAGTAATATAGTTATTTCCACTTTCGCAGAAACTTAAAGTCTCAGTGTGAGTAGCGAAGCTGGTGTGTAGTCTGGTGATACGGCACTAAAACAACTCCTCACCGTCTCACCATCACATTATTACAGCTAGTAATTAATATAAATACAGACAAACCTTTCCGTCATGCCCGTCACCTTCTGTTTCCTCAGCTGACAGAATAAAGGCCCCCACACACCACCCAGACGTCCAACTGCCTTATCGGACCACTCTGTTGCCTCTCGTCTGACCCGTTGCATTGAAACACACCACGTGCTGCCTACTCCACAGCAGCGTGTACGTTCTGCGCTTGCGCGAGATGCAATAAGCAGCTGGCGCTTGTGTTGTGAGTTGTAAACGAGAGGCTTATGCACGCAACTCTCTTTACTTTCGCTCAAAACGAAACTTAACTTTCAGATAAAAACAGCTGCATACTAAACATGCAGCGAGGCGTTACCAAATGAACACAAATTAATAAGTCCTGAACAACATAATAACAGCCAGTCTCGTGCCAGTACTGCAAAGCATGAAAACGGGGAATGACGGAACGGAGTCCATAGAAAAACAAAGCACACGCAGTATTCCGCCCTCCCACACAGCGCGCTGATTCACTAGCACACCGCCAATCAGAACGGCCATTCAGCTGGCACACAACCAATCAGAGTCCAATGGCTCAGCGACCGACAGCCCTCCTCCTCAGACTTCGCATGCTCAGTCGGAGCAGACAACGTCCGAACGGCTCCGAAAGCTTCCGGCGCAGCTGAACACACCGAACAGAAATGTTCCCGACCTCGTGCGAGTCTCTCCAAACGCTTCAGACGTCCAACGGTTGGGCCGGTGTGTTGCTGCCTTAAAAGAGATAAACTGTTTAAAACACACAGCTGAG
>CAEMYA010000245.1:206336-226040 GCA_903131615.1 Diplodus sargus | reverse complement strand
CGAGACGCGTAAACGCAGAGAGGAGAGAGCAACACGGTCAACACAGGAGGAGAAACTCACAATCAAACTGAATGAAAACGCTGCGACACGGAGCTGTGAAATATGACAGAATACACTGTGAGTGGATAGATGTGTATCTGCCAGAGATTATCCACGGAGAGGAAACTATCTCGTAATATATCCGGTTGCATGACGGCCAACTTTGCGACTCAGTGAGCCGGACGGGTGTATTTGAATTTGGGATTCAGAGGGTTTTTGTGCATGGATGTGACGGAGCCCCGCGGATTCAAAACAGACATTTTCACATCTTATTTTACGTAACGTGTGCTGAGAATCAATAGCGTTGTTTTAACGTAAGTAGTAAATACTATGAAAGAGGGTTTTATCCACATTTAGATAAAAGTAATTCTAATTTGAATCACAAATGTTGTAATCTTCGTTTAAATGAGTCACTTTTAAGTGTCTCTAAGCATTTGAAACTGATACAGTGATTGCGTGATTGCAGACGTCATCGTACCTGTCGCGCTCGTTAGCACACATTTCAATGGAGATTATGACTTTCTGCTTCAACTGAAACAGAAACAGGTTGCCTGGTCAAACAATCCTCACTTTTGTTTGCCGACATCGAGGTTGACTCCCAGCCAGAGACGCCGTGCGATACCTGCCGTCAAACTGCTCTCAGCTCTCCAGGTTCTCTCTCCAGTCACCTGTCGCAGGTGCACGACTGCTCACACCTGCAGGAACGTTAGCCTTTACAGAATAATGCAACACGTGGATGACGGCCCCTGGTTACTGGCTGAGAAATTTGTTTTTGAGAACATACTTGTTTAGAGGGGAAAGAATGCGTGCTTTTCCTTTTGCTTTGCTTTTATTCCAACATGCCAGCGGTTGCCAAACTGCAGCCATGGATGAAGCCTCCGGTGCAGAATCTAACAGATAACCTGCAGCGACTGATAGCGAGTGGAGCAGGGTTTGTCAGATCGTACACCAGAGCCTGTTTGCATCTTGAGGAGCACGAAAATGATCGAGACCCAGATGAAGAGGAGCCACCTGCCCTGCTGCCTCATCGGCAGGCAGACGAGGGCGTTCAGCTCATCACTCCACATTATTTCCAACAACACATCGCTGAGTTTTCACTTAACCCGCTTTAACCTCGCAAACAACTCAACCTCGGCTGTGACCTGAGAGATAAAACCGGCTGTAAATGTGGTCTGACAATGATAATGATGATAACAATAATAATAATAACGTGGACATGATTGTGATTGTCACTAAAGAACTGTTCAACACAGAGTGACTCACAGTCAAAAGCGAATAAATCAGTAAAAGCATTTAATACAACCTGCAGCAGTCCACGTTCCTCATCTTCAGGACCAGAGACAGCTCCTCCAGAACCTCCGTCCACTGTCCACTTATCCTCTGCAGGGTCTGTTGTTTTAAAGATAAAGTTATTACCTAAACAAATATTTTAGATAATGTCGCTTCAATCCAAAGCATACACTTCTCCCTTTCTCAGTCGCCTTCGGGCGACGAGGATGGAAGTGGCGCCGGCCTCCTGACGAGACCTCCGGCTCAGACCTCCAGCTCAGACCCTCCCCACAGACACACTGGCCTGTAGTGCAGCAGCGCCTTGACCCCCGACCTCCATCATTTCACTGTGGCTGCTCTGCGTTTGGGATCTTGAGTCGGAGCGATGACCGCGAGCTGCCGAGGCTGAAGTTCCCGACGCACGGCTCTCGGTTCAGTTGTTGTTGCAGTCGGGAAGCATATTTCCAGTTCTGTGTCGATGTTTGGTTCAGAGAAGTGAAACACTGATTTACCCTTTCATTACATTTAACATGAAGTGGAAAGGATGAGTGTTTTATTTATGAAAGCACTTCCTCACTCTCAGCTCCTGTTTTTCTTCTCTGACTCCAGCTGTCAGTGTTGAACCACTTTGTGTAACATTTTCTCTAAATAAAATCTGATAGATTGACTGACTGATAATTCTACACACCTTTGTTTTCGACGGGTTTGTTTACAGCACGTCTGATCTGGTTTTTTTTTTTAATGATGTCGAGATCTAATCAGAACTGTCAAAACTATTGCCGATGCAGAGCAACAAAAATAAAGTTGTAATAAACAGTATTTGATTATTATCTGTATAGATTGCTGCAGCCAATTAGTGGAGAAACTTTCCTGCATCAACATGTCTTTTGAGAACAGAGTGCGACAGCTGAGATACTGAATTTATTCTGCAGTTTATTAGTTTTCTCGGCACTGTGGAGTTTTGTCCTTTGACCGGATGGAGGCAGGAGGAGGTTGAAGCTCTTTCAGCCCTTTTGAAGTTTAAAACGTTGATCTCAGAGTAAAACCCTCCTCCTCCTCTTCCCCGCAGGTTTTTTTTTCCGAGGATCAGACGAATGTTGTGTTGTTGTGCGAAGCCTGTTGTGATGTAAAACTAGCGCGGTGTCACCAACACGAGGGTGCAGCGGGTCAAAGCCCGAAGCTTTCGGAGCGTATTTAGAGGCACTGTTGTTGTCATGGTGACCGGATGGTTTTGGTCTCAGCCGAGCGTTTCCTGTAGTTTCATTTTTTTTTCCTTTTTGCAGCCATTTGGTCCTACATGTTTCTCCAGCTGCACAGATGCGTCCAGGGAGCTGCTATCGATTTTCTCTTTGCTTATAAGTGGCTGATGCCGGCGGGGCGGCGGGGGCGCGACTCGGTTGCACTTCTTCTGTGGTGTCGCTCCCAAGGCGCTCCTTAAGTGTCTGCTGCTTTTTTTTCCCCCTTCATGCTACTCACATGTTGTAGTTTCATGTCACACACTGTCTCCTGGGAGGAGAACGTACTGTAGCGCTCTCGTCTGTACGGAGCTGAAGCGACACCAGAACTTCTGGTTCTGCTCCAGCAGACATAACATACCAATAATTACACATATTTGTGGCAGAGAGACTCGGGTGGTGTTTTATATTTCAGAAAGAGGTGATATTATTTTTGCCTTCAGAGTGTAACAGTCTCATGCCATCTGTGTTTTGATTGAGTGTCTGCGATCATTCATCCCGTCCAGACTGACACTGAAGCAATCTTTCCCAGCAAGATGTAAGAAATTGGATTTCTTTGCTGCAGCGTGCTCAGGCTGACGCAGGATTTAACTGAAATTCAGAGCGCTTATTTCCTCCAACAGGGAACTTTAAGTTTGATTTGTCGTCTTTGTGAAACTTTCCCACAAGCCTGAGAGAAAATGTCACTAACTCGACAGACTGAAGCCAGTCGAGTGGCTTCGGCCATGAAGATTGAGTTGTCAATCTCCCCGAGACTGTTTACAAAACCACACCTTCATAATTCACCTTTTAAAGGAAAAGGAATCAAAAAGTTAAATTAGTTTTATTTGTTCAAATAGTCAAATCCAACAGCAGTTCTGGTAGTAGATGATTATTTCCAATAGATTATGGATATTTAATCAGGAACATATTTACATTTTACACAGTTAAAAGATGTCTAAAAGTCAGCTGCTCTTAATCAAAACTCCTGCTGATGAATCTGCTTCTGTCAAAGCTAAAACAGTTAGAAAACTAAAATATAGCAACATTTTGTAGGAGCTTCCGTCTGCTGCAGCTGCAGGTCGTATCTGACTGCAACTCAAACTGTTTCAGCCAAATAGAAATGATTGTAAACGTAAACTGAGCCTGAAGTTTGAGGTATTCAAAAGGTGTTCTGATAACATGGCTGGTTGTGATAGTGTCACAGGTAGTCAGTGTGTACGTTCTGAGATCAACCTCAGGAAAAAAGACTCCGGCACAATCAGGCCACACGACTCCAAAACCCAACTTAAGACCCGATGAAGGTCTGAGCACCGAAACGTTGCAACCTCGGGTCTTTTTGTGAATGTACAAGTCTTTCTCAATGCTCGTGTTCATGTGCAGAGACCCTGGTGATACTACGAGCAAAGTTTTATGTTGTGTCGAGCCTTCTTAGAGTTTTAAAAATAGAGATTTTGATGCTGTCGTAAAAGTGCCCGTAGCACTCCCATTGAAAATGAGTTTGACCCGGAAACAAAAATACGGTAAATCTGTAAAAAAAATCCCTCTTTTGTCGTAATTATGATGACTGATTCTGATGATTGATGATTCTGTCACACACCTGTCGATCTTAAGGTTTGTAAAAGCTCAACCTTCAGAAATCTAATAACTTTTTTTGTTGCTCTTGCACATTATTTTCGTCTCCACAGCCGCTGTTTGTCTCTGAGTGTCGAAAATGTCAACAGATTTTTTTTGTTTTATCATCGAAGCAGCAAACAAAGGTCAGAGAAAAACACGTGTGTGTGTTCTACACCTCATTTAATGGAGTCCTGCTGAAAAGTTCATTCTGAAGTCCTGTTTGGGGCTCATGGAAGATTTTTTTTTTTCATTCTATTTTACGACAAAAAAATGAGGAAGTTTCAGGCTGTGAGAAAACGTGTCCGAGCACTTTGGAGAATCGCTCTGTTTTTGCTCTCACCAACACAGTCAGATGTTTGTAATGACGCCCGCAAATTTACATCGAGCGCACTCAGCTGCACCGTGTCGACTTCAGTGCGTTCAGCACGCTGTGAAGTTCTGTGTGAAGTCGATGTGAGTCATCCTCTTCTCTCTAAACAGTCGTTTACTTTCACTTCCAAACCAGAGTCTGTTATTGATGTTCCTGCTTATTGTTATGGGCCGTTCATAGGTGCTTAGGCTGGAATCCAAAGCCTTATTGTAGTCTTTGTATAATGTCTTTATAACTGCCACATGCCTCATTAACATCTGCTTAGTTTCTCACAAGTGCACTTTGGAGAAAAAGATGATAATACGCTCTGCTCTCTGTAGGGTTGGATAGCGTTTACACTGGAACATAAACATGGTATCATACGCAGTGTTTCACATTAAGGGGCCTGCAGAATACTGTGGTTACTGCGAGAACGCTCAACACCTGCAGTGACGGATGATCTGTGCGTCTCCTGCTGGCAGCGGAGACGAGCTGTGATACGACGCTGACGGATCACCATCTCTGCAGCTGACGTGGTGAATCATTTGGCTCTGCACATCTGGAAAAATACACAGCAGCATTCTTGTTTTTCACCTGGTGACGCTCACTTTGGTCTCCACCAACTCCGGAGAAACTTCTCAGATTGGGAAAAGTTTTTTACCGAACGTGGAATCAAAAGATATGTTCGCGTTATCATGATTAAGCCACCAAAATAAAAGCTGTTGGTTGTTTACGCTTCTATCTTCGGGTTGCCTGATGTTTGTTGCCTTGCAAGAAGTTGTACAAAGGGATTTTAGAGCTATTGCTATGAGAATAATGTTGTAAAACAGTCTGAAGTTGTGAGCCAGATAGACAAAATAGTGGGTTGAGAGATGCTAAAAGTATCTGTGGTACTCAGGGGAACTTTACAGTCAAGAGATAATTCTCTAAGGCTTCGACGTTCCCAGGTTCTGAAACCAAAACTTTGGCTTCGACGGAGTTTTTCCTCCGTGCCTGGAGACAGTCGATCACCAGCACTATAAGATCTTGGCACAACAAGCCTGCTGCATGTGAGTGGCTCACTGACAGGGATGAGATTAAATCCTGAAGAATTAAAGTTTGGTGTCGAATGCCAAGACCTGTTTCAATACTCGCTATTTGAGGCTGTTTGATATCCAATTGTGGACATTACGCAGTCGTATTTTCGTATTTTCTAGGTTGCTAAAGTTGCCATAAAGGTCTCCGACTGAGTCAGTCTAATGAAGACGTGCTGTTGCTTTTGTGTGGCGTTGTGTTGCAGCATCCAGCTGCCAGCAGGTGTTACACACTCGTAGAAAGAACAGTGAATAAAAACATGAAGGCTCTCCCTCTCTGTCGGGGACGGCAGCCCTGAAGCAACGGTCCAAGATGAACTCCACGTTGGAGCCGCTGGCTCCTCCCTGCAGGGACGAGGACGTATCAGGGAGCTCATTTGTGCCACTGGGCTACACAATACTTCTTACAATAACAGCTGCAGTGGAATGAAAAAGCTGCTGATGGCTGTTTCCTCACACTGTTTTCTAGGGCAGGTTGACTCTCACCAACACAGATTCATCAGTGTGCAGCTCGTCCTCTGGTTCATGTTGAAACATTTAGTTTCTGCACGTCTAATTTTAGATGCTGTGTCTCCTCCAGCAGTGGGAATCCCCATTTTCCTCAGGACAAATATCTGAGCTTTGGCATGATTTCTTCATTGATACCCAGTCTTAACACAGACTTAGATCGGCTTCTGTCTCAGCCTGGCAGATCGCTCACGTCAGCTCGTCGTTGTTATTTTAGTGACGGTCTCAGTAATTCATCAGTCTGTGCCTCCGTCACTGCTCATCCCATCATCACGTTCCCCACCTGACTGAAGAAGGATTACTCCATGGATGAGGCCACTTTGTCCCACTTTCCATTGTTGTAGCTCCGATTTAGGGAGCAGAATTTCCCGTTTCAACATTTCCTCTGTACAGAAAATGAAGCCCACAAAGAAATGATTTCCTTAGTTGGCAGCGCTCGTCTGATCTGCACAGACTGACTGCTTATCTCTCAGTGTGATTAATATTAGATGATTCTGCAGCTCAGTGTTAATGTGGAGTGCCAGCAGTCAGAGCCCACACAGGCAGAAGTGTGCAGCTCTCTCCTGTAGCATCGTGGACTGTGAGGGTCTGCAGGATGAGCGGTGAACAGGTCTCACCTGAACAACACAGGTTTATTATCTGTAACCACAGTCTGTCTCTTCCACACAGTGTCTCCTCTCATTTGTTTTTGGAAGATATAATTTTTCAACCAAGTTTAGTTACTCGTATTTAAGTTTTCTGTTCCTTTTTGCACAACCTTGAACTTTTCTCGAGAGAAGATTTTGGCGTTTTCTTGCATTTTTCTTGTATTTAGATTTTCTTGGCGGCTTCGTACTTTGGTTGGACGGACAAAATGCTGAATTAGACTCGTGGGTGAGTTTGTTCTGGTACCAAGGACATCCTGCCTGCAGAGTGAATCAATCTATCTATCTATCTATCTATCTATCTATCTATCTATCTATCTATCTATCTATCTATCTATCTATCTATCTATCTATCTATCTGCAGCAGTACAGGCTGTACCATCAGACTTTCCTCTCTCAGTAGATTCCTCTGCTTTGTATCCGAGCTGAACACCTGAATGTCATTTTCGTGATGAAATGCACCAAAAAAAAAAAAACGTGCGGTGTGTTTCTGCGCCCGGATCAGCGGCCGCGGTCAGAGGTCTATTATCATGTCAGCCACAGCTTCCCTCTGCAGCGCTACATGCACCCCTCTGTCACTTTGAATGTCTCTCCCTCGCTCCCTCCGTCTCTCCGGCTCTCCCGGGCTTTCAGCACAGAGGCACTCGGCGCTGATGGGTTCCTCAGATGGAATTAAAATGTCTCGTCCCACAGCTGTCAACCATGCAAATTGCATTGTCTACCGATTCTATCAGCGGGAACAGCCAGCAGTCTGTTTTGTTTGACGCCTTCTTCCTTTTCATTTCTTGTCATGATGTCATTATCTGTGGCAGCGCTGCTGCCTCTCTCGTTAATGTTTCAGACAGTCATCTTTTAATCTCTCCCTCTCTTTCTCTCTCTCCCTCCCTCTGTCTTTATCTTGCTGAAGGTTTACCGCCACTCCTACATGGCCTCCTACAGCATCTACAACGTTCACACACGGTGAGTGTTTTTTGTTCTCCTCAGTCGATGTGCCGTGAGGCAAACTGTCTGCTAGGAAACACTCGTCATCAAGGAAACTGAACCGACCCCGTTCACAAAACTGCTACACAGACACTCTGAATATACAGTAAATCACACACGTATGAAGAAACAGAGAGTGTTTCATGTTTTGTTGCAGGGCCTCACACACAATGTGTGGATGAATTTGTGCAAAATAATGTCCCATATATGTTGATGTTGTTGGTTGGTGGTATTCGAGTCCGGCACTGTGGACGCGCCCTCAGATAAAACTGGTGCAGGTGCATTTATGTTAGAAAATTGGCTCCTTTAACGAAATGCTTAATTAGCTATCGGCAGTTCATGTCTGCTGTGCACCCGTGTGTGTCCAGACGTCTGTCAGTGTATTAGTTTGAGACTGAAAGAAACTTAAAAATGTGATAATTCGAAGGCAAGTTCTGCATTAAGACCTTTATGTATTTGTGACAGACATACTCTTGTAAAGTCTGTGTATCATGTCTGTGCTCAGAGAAGCAGCAGAGATTTTGTTGCAAAAAAGGTTTGAAGCATTTTAAAAATGTCTTAATTGCCTCAATGAGCTGTTTGGAACAATTGCTTGTGACTGTGTTGATAAGTGAGCGAAGGTCAGGAAGCTCGAGCTGCATCAGCACCGTCACCTCATTCAGGATCTCCTTCACTCTCCTGGGGGAGTCCAGTCTCACGTCCACTGCATCACATACAAATGTTATGATCTACATCTCATGTAAACACAAAAGGTCCCGTTTAGCATCAATGGCTATAAAGTGACTCCAGTGTAAACCCAGAGACCATCAGAGCGACCTCTCCTCCAGGACTGTAAACTCCCAGGAGCGGTTTGTGTCAGCATTCTTTCCCTTGACTTACTCAAGTCGTTTTCGTGCATTAATCTAACATTAGTTGCATGTTTGAACAGCTGTCGAGTCAGAAGGCCTGCAGAAGCTACAGAGACACTACAGGGTCACAGAGTAGCCTCAGTGTTTGATGACCTTGGACGACAACAGTGAAGAAACCTTCTGCTTTAGGGAAATCCCTTCAGGTGGTGCCGTCCTGCAAATCGATATCAATACTCTCCATCAGCAGCAGCGCTAACGAAGAACAGTCTGAGGCGGAAACAAAGAACTCATCAGGCAAATAAAAGTCAACAGATCTGAATGTCGGCTCACTCTTTCTCTCTCCTCGGCGGGTTCAGGCTCGTGATGACCATGAAGCTGTAAATTGTTCCGTCATCATAAAGGTTTTAGTCCGTCAGCCAACAGTCTGGAGTTTCCTGCTGTTTCACACACGGATCTTTAAAACAACCACAGTGTGTCACAGTCGCTGTCCAAGGTGCTGATCCAGGACTCCTGCTGCTCATCTGAGAGGATTAAAACTTCACATGGCCGATTATTTTAGGAGGTTTTGTGATAAATTCCTCACTTATCGTGTCATTTTGCAGGCATCACACTGGAATATTTATGTAATCTTGATATCAGGCTGCGGTTCCGTCTCCAGTGCTCGATTGGACACGTAGTCTGTGTAAAAACAATTAGCATTAATATACACAGAACTCTATCTGCTTCGTTTTAAATTGAATAATTATCTGTTACTAATTGTACGTGTGCCTCAGGGCTGTAACTAATATTTTTAGCTGCAATTTCAATTAATAGTCCTGAAATAAAACTGTTGATATCAACAAACCGAGCACCCGAGGTGACTTGATAATTGACGTCAGTGATTAATGGGTTATCAGAATAACGTTGTGGGCCTGCAGCATGATGTCTGAGGACCTTTAGCAGATGTGAGTGATAATGTTGCTTGTTGTCTTTATTCTCAGGGAGCTTTGGGAGCTGGACCCTCCAGAGGTGGTGAACTCCGTCCTGCAGTACGCTGCCTGGGGCGTCCAAGGACAGCAGCTGGTGAGAGCACGCAGAAAAAACAACCTTTCCACGGCTTCACCCTGACTTTCAGCACCGCCTCTATCTAACTGCATCAGCATTATAGTATTTTAAGGATAAATGAGGATGAGATGTTTTCTCTACAGTTAATTATCTGTGTCGCTGAGTGCGTCGGGCTTTATGTGCCGTCGTCTGCAGACAAACAGAACAGTGTGTCTGTGCAGCCGGCAGAGCGAGCGCTAACCTTCAGCTCTGGTGCTTGTAGGTGACACTGACTGGCACAACATGCTCAGGTGTGTGTGTGTGTGTGTATTCAAACTGTCAGGACACACACAAACAAAGTGTGTTTTTTCTTATGACAAGCGCTTCTAATTCAGGATTCTCCACTCTCATAATTTACTCACATTCAATTTTTGAGGGAATCTAATTAGATGCTAATTTTCTTCCATCATACTGTCTTTTTTTTTTTTATTTATCTGCACCGAACAGATGGGGAGGCTTTCTTTTCTCCTTTTTTTTTTTTATTCTGTTGACAGCTTAAAAGCTAAAGCACAGTAGAGCCGCTGCTTTGTCCATATTTGCAAATTCCAGCGTGTAATATTTGAGTATAAATCAAACACGACTCCATTAGGAAGTCATTATGGTGATAAGGAGGTGAGAGCCAGGCTGGCTGTGAAGGCTCTCTGTCTCTCCCTCCCTCTCGAGTGGCATATGCAGCATCATTAGCCGGCTGTGCGTCGCTGGAAACAATGACACGACATGTGTGTTTTTTTTGCGAAAGAGTGTGCGAGTGAGCCTTGTAGCGTTTCTTTGGGAATTTGTGTATTCTCATTAGGAAGATGCCAGAATGTGAATCACTGGCGTCTGCTCATCCCGTCTGAAGGAAGGGGCTGGTCACCCACAACAGGACTAGCTGACAAGCTAATCGCTTCTTTTCCCCCCCAGTTTGAATGTCTTTGATCATTTGTGAGTGTTTATCACACACACACACGCATAAACACACACACACACACACCTCCTGCTACCCATTACAATACTGCTGAGGATTCAGCGAGTTACATTGTGCTGCGTGCAGCTTTTTAGGGCTCCATCTGTTCACCTTTCTTTGCATTAATGACATTAAAAATATGCCGAATTAACAATCAGCTGTTAATGTTTGCAGTGAACACGTGTATGTACAGACAAGTGTTACTGAATTAGTTTGGTACAGAAGAAAACTTAAAAATGTGACGATTCTAAAGCAAGTTCTGTAGATATAACGAGCATATTCTTTCTGTTACTTTTAAGTGGATTTATGAGCGTTTAATCATGATGGAGATGCAGATATCAGGAAGTGCAGATCAGTCTGACTCCACAGTGTGTGTTTCATGCCATAGTTATGACCTTTTCTAGTGCTAATTGCGAAGATTGGGAGCAAAGAGTTGCAAAGTAGCTTCACCGGCTTCTTTCGGACGTGAATTTTCAAGGTTTAACACTCTGATTGTTTTAATCCAACTTAATTTAACGCGTTTAACATTCAATGTCCAACATTATTCAAACTTTGGATATATGAAGCAATCTGCATCTTACTTTAAACACTCACAAAATACTGAGAATATCACTGTTTCTTTTTTTTTCTTCATCCAATTAACACATTAATAATAGAATTGATTAATTCAAAGTCGTGTTTTTGTTCACCTGACAAATGTAACTCCCACGTTCCTGCACTGATTTTCCAAATATATATTCATTATATATACATTCAGTACAAAGATTCTGTTTGTTCTAGTTGGGGAAATAAACATAATTATGGAAGTTGGACAATATCTTCTACAGTATATTACCAAACACACTGCGGTTTTTTGCTTTCTTTTGGGATTTGGCATCAAAATTCGGAGCAATGAATCCTTCATGAATTTTAGATGTGTAGCATAGAACTACTTTCAATTTACTAAACAAAAGGCAATTTGTATTTATTACTGTTTTGACTGAGAGAAATGTCATCTGGAGGAAATGAAATAAATAAATAATACAAAATACCAACTGAAGGAGCTCATTTCTCTCAGGCCCGGTTCTTCTACAACCTCTGAAACTTCCAGCTTCTATAATTTGATCAAACCTCTCGCGGCTGACTCACTCTGCTCAGTTATAGTAATGAAGCCTCACATTACAGATTTAAAGTTCATTCTTGCAGCGTCTGCTGTTAAAAAAAAAAGATTTCCCTGAACCGTTCAGCACATTCACAGACTGTCCTGATGATATCCTGATGCCTTCCGGGCCGCTCGGCACCGGATCCATCTGACAGTCAGCTGAGGTCAGCTCTCTCAAAACGACTTTTTACGTAATGATCACATCTGGCCGACACAAAGATCCTGTTTCCATCGGAGACGGACTCTCAGGTGTGTGTTTGACAGGTTGAATCGGTGAAACTGCGAGAGACGAGTCAACAGAAGGTTCTTCTGCATTGTTCCAACAACATTCAGTGTAAAAACGCCGGGAAGTGACAGACAAGGACGCTCCTCCGAACTGCCGAACTTCCCTGAGAAACATCAAGTTTGAAAGTTTTCTTCACTTAAATCCAGTGAGGCTGGTGTGTACATACGTAGATATACACTGCAAACATCAGCTGCTACGAGCTAAATTGGCAAAACACATTCAAATACAGGCTGGAAACAGGTTGTCTTTTGGGAGTCGTCGCCTGTTGCCCAGGTAACCAAGAAAATGGAGGACAAGCTTGTTGTCATTGTGTCCGTCTATCCTGAACTTTTTATCCGGACAGGTTGCCAATTATTAAATGATTAACTTTGAAGGGGCATAAAACCAAACGCCCCCTCGTAGATGTACGTGTCAGACAGCCGTGGAATCTAAATCCTGAAACCAGAATCCAGCCGTGCACCAGATTTTATCTCCTCTTCACTGGATCTGCGTCTTTGTCTCTTCAGATCTACATATTTGAGAATAACATCTACTACCAGTCAGACGTGAAGAGCAACTCCCTGCGGCTGACGTCGTCGGGGAAGGAAGGGGTCATCTTCAACGGGATCGCCGACTGGCTCTACGAAGGTAAATCGTCTCCTTCAAAACAAACAACAGGAAGTCCATGTCTGATAACGACGTGTTGATAAAACGGCGGCTTCTAAACGCTGCGGACGTAAAGATGAGAAGATCGAACTGAACTCTGCGAGCGTTTGACAGACTGTCTCATTAAACTGTAGACGCCCGTGTTGAGAACCATTACCTTATAAAAGACAGCGATTAAATATTCATGATGTTTGTTCTGGGGCTGATATCTCCCCACTGCGAGTGAGCTGGCGCTTTATGTGCTGTAAGTAAACACTCGCTGCATGCACTTAGCGACGACGGCCGACCTCTCAGGAGAGAAGAAGATTATGTAAATCTCAGGAAAAAGGCGGCCGACCTCAGTGGCTGTAACGTTGTTTACTCCTCTGATTTCCATTTTACTCTTAATTATGTTTATGCAGTACAATAATGCAGCAATCAGGGACGGTTGACCACAAAATTAGAGCTTCATATGTTGCCTTTTTGTCTAAAGTAACTCTTCTTTCTACTTCAGTGAGTTTGGTCCTTTTGTAGGTTTGTGTGTGACTGTTAACAGCTGCATCCGGCTGCGTTTTCTACTAGATAGAAATTGATTGACTTTCAAGCTTGATTTCAATACTTGTTTCTTCTCCCAAATCAGAGGAGATCCTCGGGACCCACGTGGCTCACTGGTGGTCACCTGACGGAGAGCGGTTGGCCTTCCTGGTCCTCAACGACAGCCTGGTGCCCAACATGGCTTTACCTCGCTTCACCGGCATGACGTACCCCAAAGGAAAGCAGTACCCGTACCCCAAGGTAAACATCATTCTGAGGACACACCGAATCTGAAGAACAAGATATCGGTTGTCATTTTTGGAACAGGAGCTTGTTTGCTTTATTTTCAAGAGTGAGACGAATCGATATCGTTCTATGTCGTACGTGCTATGCACCCAAATGAGCCTCGCTGTCGGTTTACCACATCCAGCCTCAGCACACTGAGACGGATCATTACACTCACTATCCAATCAGCAGGCGGCATCCACACACCTGAACTCCCTCTCTCGCTCACCGTGATCTGCAGCCCTCCTCTGGTGCTGCTGAGTAATGTCTTCCACCAGCAGGAACGCCTCGCATCGTCGGCCAAGTGAGCTGAATCAGGTTGAGGTGATCAGACTCCTGACACACCTGCTCTCCTTGGACGAGTTTGAGAGACGCCACCGCTGTCAAAGAGCTTCGCTGTTGGACTCGCTGCCAACATGGCTCCAGTTTTCCACTATACAAAGCTGGAATATCCTTCATAAGAGGAGCTTTCTTTCTCCCCTTCTCGGATGAGACTAATGAGGGGTAAGTGTTGCCTGCTCGTCCTCGGCCTCCACTTCACAGGCTGCATCTTCCACCTCTCGTCGCTCGGCTAATAAGCTGCTCGTCTCGTTGGTGAAGATGCCCTCCATCTTACGCTGGCCCACAGAGCTCCTTCTCCACTTCTTATCTTTGCCCCACTACACAGGAAGTAGCTTAAAAGCTGCAGCCCTCTCTGGAATCAGCGCTCGGTTTGTCCGGTCTGGGCAACTGTAGAAACAAGGATGGCGCAAAAACCCTCTGTAGATAAAAAAAAAAGCTCATTTTAAAGTAACAAATCACATTAATGCTCAGCTTCAGGTGGTGATACACTAATAAAACATAATTATGAATATTAGGTTCTATATCTGGGCCTAAATCCTGCACACAGGGCCTTTTAAAGGAGCAATATGTATGATTTTTAGTTTCCTTTCTAAATGCATCATACAGACCTCTCGGGGTATTTTTAGTTCTCTCTGAAAGTATTTTTGCACACCCTGTTGTCTGCAAACAAAACAATTCAAAGATAAAAACAT
Organism: Diplodus sargus; assembly: GCA_903131615.1. NCBI lineage: Eukaryota > Metazoa > Chordata > Actinopteri > Spariformes > Sparidae > Diplodus > Diplodus sargus. Next base: position 211,566 of record CAEMYA010000245.1, on the reverse strand, counting down.
ATGAAATAGACTTTTGTATAAAAACACTTCCAGCTCTCTGCAGAATTGATCCTTAAACCAGAAGACGTTTCACTGTATTTGCTTTGAATCCACAGTTTGAATCCAGCGAGCTTAAAGAGGAACAGCTGAAACGTGGTTTCTCCACCAGCGAGCAGCGTACAGTCGCCCTGTGAATCAGGCAGCAGGCACTTTTCCCCGCTGACAGCAGCCCGAACATCATACACACAACCCAGTTTCCACACAGTGTATCCGGCGAGCTACAGTCGCTTTGTGTTGTGTCTGATTGAAAGCGGCACCTGTTGTTCTCTCGGCGGATCTTTCCGTGACGCTCTCCGTGCGCAGCGCTTTACACGGGAAATCAAAGCAGATGAAAGAGAAGATGACTGCAAAGAATCCCAAATTAAGTCCAAGAATTCAATTAACATCCGCAACACTGATCTCAGCGGTGTTATTCTGTCTGAGCGGGAGCTCCTCCTGGATTTTTAGTTCGGATGAGAGCAGCGACGGAATGCAAATCCTCCGTCCGTAATCAGGTTTGATTAGCAATTTAAGTTTGTCAGACAAAACAAAGTGATCATTTCTGCGCACCAGCACGTGTGTAATTATCTGACTGTGTGCTGATTTTAAACTGACTTGTTTCTCCGCAGTCAAAAAATGCCAAATGTGACTTTTAAAACATTCCCCTCTTGCACTGATGAGTGTTTGTTCTTGTCTGAAGTCTGGACTGTCTGTTCTGCATGCAGGCGGGCCAACCCAACCCGGCGGTGAAGCTCTATGTAGTCAATCTTTACGGGCCGACGCACACGCTGGAGCTGATGCCTCCAGAGACGCTGAAGCTGCGGTGAGAAGAGCTGCATGTTGTTTGTCAAACTTCTGCATCATCAGCTGCTGCTGCTGCTGCTGCTGCTGCTGTCACTGCGGCACTGAAGGGAAACTTTTGACATTTTTAAACTTCAGATGTTTTTTCTTGCCACCATTAATTGGTAAAACAAATCGCACCCTGCAGCTCGCTGCATTGCAGTTAAAGTACTCTCAGAAAAAATAATGGGTCTTAACAAGTTCTCTCTGCTTCCACAAAGAACGAAAGGCTTTTTCTTCTTTATTGGAGTCATTTGGCAGTAGATATCTCGAAAAGAATGAAAAATGCTCATCACGATTCCCCAAATCCTCAGTCGACACCCTGAGATATATTTCCTTTCTTACAAACCCAAAATATAAAATTATTATTAATAGTATTTTTAATGGAAGACCCAGAAATGCTGCCTTTAGTTTACCTCTTTAGTTTTTGGCTTTAAAATTACATAATTATAAAGATCAACAGGCTAAAAATGAATATTAATCATAATTGTATAATAATGTAATGCTAATGTGTGCTCTGACCTTCCAGGTTCTTTGTCTAGTTAATAATTTATGGCCAATTTCCTGTAATTAACTCATAGTTTATTAATAAAAGATCATATCATCAGCTCAGCTGTAACTTTGACTTTTAATGAAGAGAAATGGACGAACACAACAGAATGATGGATGATGTTTTTGAACCGTCCCAAGTTGGGATGGTGAGAGGAAACACATATGAAGAGGGGGACAGACTCGGACACACTGAGTTCACTTTAGTTTCTACTCTCCCTCTTTGTCTTCTCCTCCTCCATCAGCGAGGTCGTTCCAACATTACCTGTGGATCAAGTGACAGGAACAAACAATGCCTCTGCTTTACCAACATTTGAGGGAACAAATCTTTAGGCACATGATGTCATCTTTCTCAGTGTTTACCTCAGAATGATAGCTCAGAGAATCTGTTGTCTAGTTTCATGTTAAGACAGAAGAATTGTATCAACAGAAGTATTAACGTTTCTTTCTTTAACTCGCTTTCAAAATCATCATAAATCAAGACTTTTAAGTCCGGACAGAACCAACGAATACCGAATGTTCCCTGTAGCTGCTTCAGCTTGTGTCCTTGACCCAGGTTCAGCAGCTCGCTGCAGAAAGTGTCCTACTTCCACTTTCATCTTTGCTGAAGTCATGAGTTATTTAACCAGGCCCAAAGACGAGTACTCAGAAAAAATTGCTTATTGAAATTCTGTTCTGACTTTCAGTGCATGTAGAAATATGCTGCGCTGCAGTCGCACATCAAATCTGTGCAAAGAAATAAAGTTTTTAGTTTTCACACGTCGAATTTTCTCATTTCATTTTGCTTTGAAAACCAAATACGATCAATCTGCTTCTCCTCGACTTCTACAGTATAATGACAATCCTCGACAGTAATTACAGAACTTGAAATAACCCGAGTAATTATAATGTTTTTTCACAGGGAGCATTATGTGACCATGGTGAAGTGGATCAGCAAGACCAGGACATCTGTCAGGTGGCTGAATCGGGCCCAGAACATCTCCATCCTGACTGTGTGCGACACCACCACGGGAGCCTGCGTCACGGTGTGTGTGTGTGTGTGTGTTTGTGAGGTAGAGATGCAGAGAGTGTGTCGTCTGCGTAGAAAAAGAGACGCCAACGCCGCTGGTAACGCAAACAAAAGCTGGTTTTATAAGCCGTGCACCAAAGTAAGTCGTGCTTGTCAGACGGAAACGAGCGCTCTTTGAACGGTGGATGTTTCGATCGAGTTCTCCAGCTGCTGTTCTCGGTCTGGTGCTCCGTCCTCACGCTTGTTGTCTTCAACCTTCTATTCATGAGCGCTTGTCACCTTAAATCATTCCGCTCTTTATAACCACTAAGTGGTTGCTAACTGCTTCGTTGTTGTGAGTGCACAAGGTTTCAAGTAAGAATGACAGGAATGGTGCCATCTGGTTTTTCGCATGTCAGACAGAGAGTAAAGGTGCCTTCAGTGCCTTTGTGAGACTCATTAACCTTCCCAGCAGTCGGGCAGACGAGCGTTATCTGCATCGCAACGGCACGAACTGTTTGGAATTCTCTGCCAGATGCAAAAGTTTTCAAAGATAACAGAATGCATGATGTACGATCCAGGGCCGTGGGAGCAAAGGCATTTAAAACTTTCTTTACTTCATAATGCTGCCCTGCTGTGTTGCTTCAAAGCCTCGTCTAAATATTTAAGTTCATACTTTTATTTCAACCCAGTCGCCAGAATAAATGTTGGCTAAGTAAGTTTCTGCAGAACTACAGAGAAGCTCAAGCTGTACTTGTTACAATTTGACTTTTAGGTTCAGTTTTCCGTTTCTCTCCTGTTACAATGCCATTCTCGTGCTCTGGTTAGGTTGAGGAACAAAAAAAACCTTTGTAATGGTCAGGAAATCACCTTGGTTTGGCTTTTAGTGCTTGTTTTGGGCACCGCAAACACGGCTTGGAATCTTCCAAGACCTCCTTAAAAACAGCCGGTTTTGTCCCAACATTCCCCTGGAGATGGTCCGAGTTCCCGTCTGAAACATCAGTCTCTAGTCGCGACAAACGCGGCTGGAAATGTCCCCAGCTCTCCTTCAAAAACATCCAGTGATGTCGTGCTTACAAATGCTGCAGCTGCAGTCGCCTGTTTCACAGCCTCATAACTCCAGCATCATCTCCACTTCCCAATGTGAAAGTCAGTCGATAAACAAGTAGAATCCTGAGAACACAATGCCAGAAGGGGAATAAACAGTAGAGTTCAGAGAAGATGATAAGAAGCTTGGAGAGATATTGGGAATAATAACCCGAACTGTTTGTGTGTCAGCCATTAGCCTGCAGCTGTTTAACTGATTTTCTTCTTTTGTTTGAGGGAAACTTTTCTGAAGTGACAACATATCTGAGTAAACTCCGCCATATTCTCTCCATGTTTGGACGACACACAGCCATGTTAACCCTGGGTTGCACTGTGGGACTCTACAGGCCGCTTTCCAGCTCTGTGGCCCCTGATTTGGTGTGATTTGCACGAACAAACATGCTGCACAGCCAAGAGGCAGCTTAGCTCGGGCCTGGACACGTCGCCCAGCCTCCCCTGCCAAAACTCCGGCTCCCAGCTCATGCATATTGGTTTGAAATGAGGGCTCAGACTGGGAATGGTGTCCCCAGTGGCGTGTTAAAATAAACGAAAAAATAAGGGGCCCATTACGTGACGGATGATTTGGTCTGGAAAATATGCCACTGAAGTGTTTCTCCAAAATAACTTTTTACAAATCTGAAAAATGTGACACTTTCACAAATGTCCTGCTGCCAGGGGAAAATAATTTTGACTGTGGAAAAATGTGATTACACAGCTCCCGCAATTTGCTGTATTGTACGGCTGTCTAACATTTTTCTCCCACATCTTTTTTTTCCAGAGACATGAAGAAAGCTCTGAGCTCTGGCTGTCCAAGCAGGTAAAGTGCTCTCCACTCCATGTGTCATACGTCTATACATCACTGTGCTCCACTGCTGTAATTTCCCTCGGCGTCAATCATCTCTTCCTCAATACCTTTCGAATGATGTGACATGATGTACAGCTTCAACATTTTTTCCACCTCATCTCCAACATATTTCTACACAGTCGCGCTGTAGCTTGAAGGAACGGCTCTTTTCTCTCCCTGAAACCTGACAGCTGATGATACAAACACAGAGCGAGTAGCAATAAGGACTCACGTCAACCCCTCAAATCTTTCTCTCCGTTATTACATGTAGGATTTCAGAGCAAAGAATAGAGACGTCCCTGGAGATAAAGATCCAGATTAAAGCTGAAGTATAAATCCAAAGAAGGGGCCATATATATCAACGTTTTTATTCACTTTATAGTGTCATTGGAAAAATTTGCAAAACTGGAGTGCATATTGAGCTTTTTATGAAGTTTTGACTGAAGGAGAAATATTTGAATAACCTTCTTCTTCTTCTTGTCGAGATCGAAACCACGAACATTCAAGAATCCGGCAGCCAGAGAGGCAAAAACGTGACACTGTACCACTGGTTTCTATTCAATATGCTGAAAAAAATATCCAAATTGTTATTTCTCTGGGCTAAGAATGGAAAAAAATGTAAATAAGAATACCGAATATTAGAGTGTTTCACAGGAGAGAATGCAGTTTATTCAGTATTGGCATCTTGTAGTCACAGATGGAGGCGGAGGAGAGAAGGATCCTGGCTGGATTTGATCATATAGCCCTGCAGCCATAGATGTTTGGCTTTAGCAGTGGGTAATTTCACCACTTGACAGTCTTGGCACGCACAGCTACTTGTCTTTGTTAAGGTGGTAATCTGCGAGACGCTCATTTACTGACTATGAGGTTGTGTGAGTGCAGAGAGCGCGGCCATGCTAACAGAT
>CAEMYA010000245.1:191861-206309 GCA_903131615.1 Diplodus sargus | reverse complement strand
CACAAATTATAGCGAGGTTGGCCAAGTTCATTGGTGTTACAAGCATTCAGATACATGACTCGAGGAAAAGAGGTGATACCAGAATGTTAGAAATAATCTGAAGCTCTAAAACTCCTCGTTGGGTTTAGATACCAGAACTTCTTGTTAAGTTTAGATGCCAAAACTACTTTTTAGGTTCAAAGCTACATGTTGTTTAGACACCTTAACTATTTGTTGGGTTCAGACGCCACAAGTACTTGTTAGGTTTTAGGTACCAGAACAACTTGCTAGGTTTAGACGCTAAAACTACTTGGCAAGTTTAGATGCCAAAATACTTGTTGGGTTTAGAAACCAGAACTATTTGTTGGGCTTAGACACCAGAACTACTTGGTAGGTTTAGACACCAAAGCTACATGTTGTGTTTAGACACCTAAACTATTTGTTGGGTTCAGACGCCAAAAGTACTTATTAGGTTTAGACACCGCAAGTATTTCTTGGATTTAGACACCAAAGCTATTTATTGGGTTAAGACACCAAAAGTACTTGTTAGGGTTAGACGCCAAAATACTTGTTGGGTTCAGACACCAGAACTACTTGTTAAGTTTAGATGTAAAAACTACATGTTGTGTTTAGACACCTAAACTATTTGTTGGGTTAAGACACCACAAGTACTTCTTTGATTTAGGCACCAAAACTGTTTGCTTGGGTTTAGGAAAACATTCTTATTTGTGTTAGAATAACTCTCAGTCACATCACTTACATTATAGAATTTATTTAAGTTATGCAACATAATGTAGACGTCTGGTCACACATGGGACGTGAACCCCTGTTGTCTCAGGGAAAATGAAGAATATGACCAACACAACCAACACTCTTTATATCAAATTAAAGGGAGCTTCCAGAAATTATGCTAGAAGAGTAACTACAGCAACAAACTTAGAATGGTAGTCAGAGCTACTGACCAGGCTGCTGTATTGGACGCGTTGCAAGTAAGAACAGGCTGTCAGGAACCATCAGACATAAAACTGTCGTTTCCACTGTTTCCCTCATGACTTCACATAATGAGAACATTGATGTTAATGCTCGCAGTGCTCCCTTTAAGTACAGCACTTGCATAATCTTACTTTTAACTGCTGTCTTGGAGTTTCAGGTTCCAGTAAACAGTTAACTTTTCTCTTGATCATGATAACGAAATATCTCTCCTCTTAGAAAAGATTCACTCACTGTCATATCAATCACTGGTCTCCACAGAAGCAAAACAAAATATCACAGACAACCTTCAGACTTAGAAATGGTTTAACTGTAGAAGCCATCATCATCATTTCAATCCAGTCACATGTTGTTGATGTCGAGGGTAAACATATTGTTAGTTTTTAAAAAAGTGGCGACTCAAAGTTGTGTTTTGCACCTTTTCACACTAGTATCTAAATCAAATTCAGACATTATTTTCTCTCATGTTTATACAGGAATGTGTTGATTTGTGTATTTTGATCTTTGCTTTCTGCAGACTCAGGAACCGGTGTTCTCCAAAGACGGCAGCAGATTCTTCCTGACTGTCCCGGTCAAACAAGGAGGACGTGGAGAGTTTCATCACATCGCCATGTTCACCACACAGGTGAAGGTCCAGTTTATAGTTAAAACAGCGTATAATTTCATACACGAGGGATTATGTTAAATCCTTAATTCTAACTGGATGAATGCTGTGTGTTGCCACGACTTTAATGAAGCTGTTTTATTTAATGTGCAGCCGAGTGTACGCTGTCAAATAGCTTAACCAAAAATAGAGGAAATTACTCGCAGCAGCTCTTATTTGTCATGCTGTTGTTAAACCGTTAATTGAAGCGTTGCCATAATCAAGCAGTTGATTTATGATACTTTCCTCCCCAACAGTACAGGCACAAAATCCAATAAAAAGAGTTATTAAAACATCCACATCCCGATTCAGAGAAGCTGTGTGTTGGATTCCAGCGGTGCTCTCGGTGAACAGGGTTATTTGAGTGCAGATTTTGTGGGTCGTGGATCGTTTCCCTGCTGTTTCTGTACCACAGAGGCTCCTCAGATGGTCTTCCAATCAAATACTGTTAGTTTTTTGGTGAATAAATCACTGGGGGAGCATGTTTAGCTTTTATGACTAATGTTTTACAGTTAAAAGAAGCTGTTTGAGACGAACACTGAGGTGCCAACAGCTCCCTGTGTTTTAATCATAAGACTTTCTGTGTGAACGTTTTCAAAAAACAACCGCAAATAATTCATGTTTAAGTTTTCTGATCTTCCGCTGCTATCTGGTTTTGGTTTGACACTGGTAGAAATGAGAAAGTAACGATAAGCATCCAGAGAGTTGGATCAGCGCCGTCAGCGGCTCCTCTGGCGCTCTGCACTCCTGGCAGCGCTGAAAGCAGTTTAGAAGACGGGTTGGTGCTTCAGTTGTGTTCAGGTTCAGGTTTTGGGAAACAGACGCTGACGGGGAAACTTCTGCGAGACTTTGATACAACATTGGCAGAGGGAGGAAAGAGCCCGATGCCCAGCTTTGAAAAAGTCCCCTAAACAACTCCACTGTGAGCAGAGATGTACAAGCTGAAGAACCTTGTCGCTGAAGATGCAACTCTTCATCGTTATTTCCTCCAGTCGCTGCCTCGGCTGTCGACGTCTAGTTTCTCCGTCATTAATATTTCAGCCAGTCTGCAAAGTTTTCCAAAATTGACTTCAGTCTGAACTTGTGGTCCTCCTGTGTCTGCTGTCAACATCATATCCTGAAACTTTCTGAGTTAAACTTTGATCGTTCTTGCTGTCGTACTATCGATCGTTTCTTCATCATCAGGGGTTTTTGTTGTTGGCATATGAATCATACATTTGACTTTAAAATACGACAATTTCCACCAGTAAATAATTTAGCCACCAACTTGTTGATGCAAAAGAACAAATCTCTCACCGTAGCAACAATACATGTACAGTAACACAACGCAATACTTTTTTTTGCCCAAATAAAAAACGTTCAAACTTTTTAACTTCATTTTGCTTCACCGATACCAACCGTGTGTCTGCAGCTCGCTTCCCTTTCAGCCAGGAGACACTTAAACTTTAAATTGTTGCTGCATTATAATCCTTCACAGCCGCCTCTCACAGATTATTCAAGTGACTGAGGATGAAGTTTCCAAGTCTGAATAGTGAAGTGGAAGTGATTTGAAACTGCAGACTTTCGAACAGTGCGCAGGGCGAGTTCTGATTCAGAAAGATATCCGATTGTATGTAAGCTCATGAGAAGGTGACCTCGCCTCTCTCACTTGATTCATCAGCTGAGGAAACAGCTTCCTGTTTACGGTCTTAAATTGTAGTTTCTGAATAAGTTGTTTTTCCCGTATGTGAAGTTCAAGCTCAAACAGATAACCTTCACTCATCCTCTGTTGTCTCTCTCAGTTCAGAGCAGATCAAAACGAAGTCCGACATCTGACATCAGGCAACTGGGAGGTGACCAGGATCATCGCCTACGACGAGAACACTGACAACCTGTGAGTCTGAATCACACGCTCCTTCAAACACGATTTATCTTATTAATGAGCATCACTTCTGTCTGCTGACGAGTCACATCTGAGACGCTGAGCTCAAACGGTACATGAAGACTGTGTGGTTTGTTAATTAGACGTATGATATGTTTACAATGAGAGGATGGCGGTCAGTATTTAACTCGTCTTTGTTTTCCCTGCAGTTATTTTCTCAGCACAGAGGGGTCGCCGCGCAGACGCCAACTTTTCAGGTTTGCTTTGCACTTAGTAATTACACGGTAGCATCTGCTGACAGCCGCTGTTCTGAGAGCGCTTCAAAGATTACACAATCACACAAAGATTCTTAATGAGCTTTTTTTCATTACAAGATAATTGCAAGACACTTTTATTAACCCGGTCCTCTCATTAGAGTGTTGACTTTATGTCTTCTCCCGATGTCGTTTCAAAAACAACAATTTTGTTCTTACAAGATGCTGCTGCTTTTATTTTGTACCTTTCATCCGCAAAGAATTTATCTTTTTTTTTTACTTTTAACAACAATTGCGGGCTCCAATTTCACCCATTCTGAAAAAAATATAAAGACTTTCATTATTACAAACACAGCCAGCAGAGATCATTCTGAAATAATTTGGCATTATGAGTCTCCAGATAGTAACACAGTAGTTTGTTTATCCTGCAGTAAGGCTGCAGCTAGTGCTCATTTATTATCATTTACTCATCTGCCAATTATTTTCTTAATTACAAGTTCATTTCTCTATAAAAACAAACAAAACAAACCCAGAATTTTTGCATAAAAAATGATAATAGCAATTAAAATAACCAAAACCAAAATAACAAAATTGAATCATTTAATTCTCACTCAGTTAACTCACTGATTAAATTGTTTCTTTTACTAGCTGAGAGGAATAAACTACAGTTATTGTATCAGGTTGTGGTTGGACTTCTTGTTATTTTTGATCTCTGGAGGATTTTTAGAAGCTAAAACTATCACCATTCTTCCCCTGGATGGTTTTCTCTTGCTTAGAAAGTTTTGTCCTCCTTGTCTTACTTTCCTAATTTTACCATCTCCTCTCCGCAGTGTTAAAACTGTGGGTCTGTTCCCACGACGGTGTTTGACATGCGAGCTAAATAAAGCTCACTGTCTGTTCCTCGACGCTGACATCAGTCCCACAAACCAGCACATCATCATCCACTGTAAAGGTAGGCCAGCAGCTCGCATCCTAATTTAAGACTCTTCCTGTGTCTGCTCTTAAATTCGAGCCAACTGGCCTCCTCAGTTCTCATAATGAGGCAAAACTCTGAGTTACATGGACTGTTCAGTAGAGGGCATGACTTAGTTAAGGCCCACATTCAACACTGTACGACTGGATCAGAACGTGTCGGTGTTCAGGGTAAAAAATATAACTTTTACAGATCGATCTTAACACGATCAGTCTGGAGCCAACACACCGGATCATCTTTTAAATCCCTCGATCAGACTCATTTGAGTTTTCTTGCTGTTGTACAACTGGAACGGCTCAGAGACGCAGCAGGTTTGAACCCAAAAGCTGCACTAATTACTGAGACGTCTGCGCTCTTAATCCCCTGCAAATCTGCCACGTCTGTAATTTGGAAAAATACAAATTCAGCCCCATATTTCATCCAAACAACATTAGAGCTGTAACCACGTTTCTTTCCTGTTCAGTTGTCTGACAGTCAGAGGACAGATGTTATTACCCCAAATCACAGACAGGTGGATTTGCATGCAGCTATTGTTTTTATTATTATTTCTAAAGATGTTACATGCAGACATAATACAATACAGCGACAGAACAATCCAAACTAGCCGTGTGATATGGTGACGCAGTGTGATGTCACAAAGTCACGGAATTAAGGGCGGGACAACTGACGAGGCCCTTGAGGAGCCTTTGCATTGATATAAAACACTGAAGGAAAGGACAAACATGAAGGAGAAAAATAAGTTTCCTTTAAATCAACAAAGACCGAGGTCAAAACCAGGGAGGCAGACAGAGAATCATCAGACTGTGGATCAGGCAGACAGAACAGATACTGGAAGGCTAAACTGTGTGTGCTGCAAGACTGATGAGAGAAATGGGGAAGAGGTGAGCAGGGGGGCGGAGACGGTCAGCTGATGGGACTGACGGGAAAAGAGGTCACAGCAGGGAGGGAGGGAGGGAGTGGTGGCGTCTGATAGGAGGGTCGGCATGTGGCGGGAACACACAGCAGACGATAGGATGAATACTGGGAGCTGGCAGAAGACAGCAGCCATCTTTTCCCGACTTGTTGTGTATGATAATATGATTACATCATCAGTGCACTGTAGATTAAAGCTGACTTACAGTAGAGGCACTCACTTCTTCCCAGAAAAATCAATTTTTGTGTGCCGTGAAAAAAAAAAAAAAAAAAAGCTTTTTCTTCGTGAGATCCATAAAGATAATCAACAGATGTGATCATCTGGAGTGCATTAAACTTGAGATAGAATAACTCTGTGCAGCTGAACCCAGCAGAGCTGTGAATGTTAACAGGTAATAGATTCACATTTTGGGGATTATTCTGTGTTTTATGTTGCTAATTTATTCATCTGGCAGATGTCAGGGCTGTAATCTGTCACCCTCCAACTATCCACTTTATAATCCATCTCTCATCAGTTCCAAATGAGAGGCATAAAATTAAAATGATTAGCCACACTATTTGGTATAATTACTTTTAGGTAGCGTTATTGGCCAACGAGTAGCATATTTAACAGAGCGTAACTGTTTATATTGTTTGTGGTTTCAATTTATTTTAAGCAGATGAGAGAGCGCTTCATGCTCAGAAGCGTTCAGGCTTTGGCGCCGTGATTTATTAGACAATAACACCGCTCCCTTTTCCCAAAAGCAATAAAAATAATGGAGAAAGCTTGTTGTCTGCAGAGGGCCAAGTTCACACGGCCCCGACAAGTCCGTCCCGACACCTGATTCGATCAGGAGCAACGCAAAGCCTTTTAATTCTGCTCGTGAAAAGGCTTCTGATTGGTTTATTGTTTTCCGCCAGGTACATGCACATAATAAAAACCATTCTTCCGCGTGACAAGAGCGAGTGTTTGTAAGGAGCGAAAAGGTCAACGCCGCTGCAGAGCAAAAACAGTGAATGCAGGAGAGGAAAATAAAGAAAAAGGGTGCTTCGTGTTTTAGTGCAAAGGAAGCAGAGCAGGAGGAATGTGGCTGAGGCGGAGTGAGTTTGCAGCTGCCGAGGGAGCGATTCAGCCGCAGATGAGCCATTCAGCAAACCTGCCATCCTATTAACCTCTGACTAAGTATTTTTGCAAAAGGACATTGAAAAGAACTGACTTGATTTGACAGTGTGAGGCCATTAGAGAGGCAATGCGAGCGCCCTCTCACCTCTAATTGATACAGGTAAAGAAAAGGAGGTGACGAGCGGGATCGAGGGAACGCTGTCAGACACAGAAACGCTGTTTACAATGTTGTTTTTATCATTTCGGCTGGAAGAATGACAAAAATGTCATTTGATTTTAGTAAATGTGTCTTTCAATATCTGTGCATTGAAACGCTGTCCTTCAGTGAGGATAATGTTGTTGTTTCTTTCCTTTTCAGGTCCTGGAGCTCCCACAGTGATCCTGCACAGCCTCAATAATTCAAGTAAGGACTCTGATAAGTCTTGTGAGAACCTGTGTGTTTCTCATGAATGCGGCTATTTTGCTGTTATGATTGATGCTATCTATGCGTAGGTCATAGGTTAAACCGTTTATGGCAACACAACATTTACTCTCAAGACGCTCCCTGAATTGACCGAGCAGCATGCTGAGCCAAAACAGGAAGCACAATGCAGGAAAAACCCCCAGGGTGCTCGAGATTGAGCCATAAGGAAGAGAATATTTAGACTTTTATTATACTGTAGCCCAGATAGGACTCTATTTTAAAGAGGTGGTGGGGGGCGAGCTTTTTCCAGCAGCAGCATTGTGTGGCAGCTTTTGAGTAGGAGCGGTTATGAGTGAGGCGGGAGCCATGTTTAAATAGACCGCCTTGTGGTAACAATACGTTTACGTTTTGCATATCAACAGGTTTCCTTTTACTGAATCTTAAGTGTGTGTGTGTGTGTGTGTGTGTGTGTGTTCGTACTGTGGTTGGCCTGGTGATGTATAACAGCCCGACACATCGTGCGAGATGAAGCACCTTTCAAACGCAGACTTCACTGAAGGCAGATTATGTCTCAGAAGAGCGTTTGAGACACAATGCAATCACGTCAAGTGTCAGAACATAGAAGTAAACACGTACAGAAATATCCACTTGGGAAAACTAATCATAATCCGAACGTTGGTGCCGTCTGTGTGCGGCACTTTAACTTTAATCAGGTTTAGTGTGTCTGATGCCAGTGTAAAGATTTTCAAAGTAAGAGCACTTATCTCCTGGTTCTTGTTAGAGCTCCGACAGCATCAGTCTGAACGTGCCGCAGTTGTCTGATGGTCTTTTGGGGTGATTTCCTGCCTCATTCTTTGCCGGCTGTATTAATTTTTTAAGCTCTTAAGAGGATACAGCTGTGCCCGTCTCTAAAATGTACAGTTACCATGGTTACAGATGTTGTTCTCGTCCGTCGTGAGGTGAGCTGAAGCGGTCCTGTTCACTTGTTCATGCCAGACTTGTTCGCACAGTGCTCACGTCGCTCGGCTCTGCAGAATAAATAGAGTAGTAGTAGTAATGGTCTGTTACTTTAATTTGAAATGTAGCATTCGCTTCCTGAGCTCGCTGCTCTTTAGTCACTAACGCTGCTGCGTCCTCACACGCTGTGAGTTTAGCCGGAGACAAACAGCTGAAAGGTCGTATTTTATTGGCTAACATCCAGACCGTGACTTACATGGAAGAAAATCTTTATCAATTCTGCACCAATGTCTGCCTCAGAGCCTGTAAACATGGCAGACTGCAGACTGAAAGCAGTGTTACAGGTGCATTAAAGGGCAACTCCACCAATTTTCCACATTAAATTAAATACTGTATTTCTGTTGCAGATGAAACTATCAAACGCGTCAAGAAATATTTTGTTCATGATTCTATATTTAAAGATGTTTAGAATCATTAAGCTTCATGTTATTGTTTCATCACATTGGCCTTTGTTTACATCTCCCTGGCAAAGTTACAGTGAGAAGCAGGAGTGTTTTTCTTTAGATCATTTTATTTTAGTTGTTATATTTTGTGGTTCTGACAGAGTTTTTAATCTTCTTAGAACAGGTGATGTTAGTTTTAGTTTAGGAGACATCAAGTACCAATTACTAATCAGTATACACGTCTGAGCCCTCAAATTATGTTTTTTTTAAAGCTATAATTCGCATATTTCATCCATTTTGTTATCGCTTAGCTTTAATTATTTGATGAAAATTGTAATTCCCTTCTACTTTTTGTTGCATTCACAAATGAACTCTGTCGGGGAGCGCAGACAACAGAACGCTGCAGTGCTCCACCCTGCAGGAGACGGAGCTGTGAAAGAGTTTCTCTCTTTCATATTTAACGTCTAATTCTTGCCATCTGTTTTGGTGAATGCCTTGATGGGGTTGCCGAAGCCAAGGCCTGCATCTATTGAAACGTAGGCGAGGCACAACTTGAATGGAGGTTGATGAGATTTTTTAAAAACTGTCCCGCTGTCAGAACCTGCAGCGCAAAAAGAAAAGACTGTATGAGCTTCACCTCGTTCTCGCTTGATTGTGGTCAACAGGAGCTCTCAGAAATCTAGATTTCTTCCATTTCTGCTCCGTTTTCTCACAGACACACATGCTGTATCACTCACTCAGTGCGACACACCTACCGTACTCACACGCTCCTTCTTGTTATCCATGCCTGTATGTCGATCAGTAGGTTTTTTTTTTTCTCCTGAAAAAAAAGTTAACAGCTGTGCTGCAGAAAAGCAAGCAATTTGCCCAGGGTTATTTGGATAGGCCCTCCATCCACAGCTGGGAACTCAAGGCCCCTGGCGGTTTCATAATGAGACGTCTATTGATTTTGGGTTTTCCATTAGAAATGCTGGATGAATTCCATTTCATTTAGCTGCTTCTCAGATGGCTCGAATGGAAAAATGGCCAAACCAGAGAGTCATTGTTTATTAAATGTGGAGAAAATAGCGGGGCTCTTGTTTTTGAGGCCAGACGGAGCTGCCGTGTGTGTGAAATACCTTTTAGATATTGAACCTTTTGACTGTATGTTTTTTTTGTGCTCGTCCAGGTTTTAACAGATTGCTACGGTGCGAATTAAGGTCGGAGGCAAATTACTTGGTTTTCCCAAATCACAAACTGAATCCAGCTCCAGTCGGCGAGCTGCTTCACAAATCCCTCTTTCTGAGCTGAAAACACGTGTAGCTTTTGTTGAAAAATGTGATTCACCACAGTCCCCGGTTGAATATCTCACATTACAATATTTTAATTTAAAACCGCCTCCTTTATTTGCAAAAGTTAAACCCCAAAGAGATGAAATCCAGGAATGAATTCGGCTCTCGGAACCCTTTAAATTGACCACAAAATCAAACAATGTCGCGAAATGAAGCATGAGACTCAGATCGTATCCGTCTCACGCGGACCGTCTCGTCTCATTATAGCAGCCGGCTCCAAAGACAAATCCTCGTCTTATAATGGGTCATTTGTATGCGGCGACACTTCGATCAGTGGCAGCAATTTTTTGGGTCTCTTTCATCCTTTAAAACACATTCCCATCCTCCATGCAGATTACTACATCCTTGAGAACAACTCTTTGCTGAACGCGGCCTTGAAGTACAAAAGGATCCAACTGGCTGACTTCAGAACTGTTTCGATGGAGCATTTTGGTGAGAATAAAGAATCGCTCTCTTCACTGGTACTGTGGATCTCGGATGAATCGCTGCTACAATGTATTTTACATCTTCTACCCAACAGATTTACCTCTGAAGATCTCGTACCCGCCAGACTTCTCTGACTCCCGTCACTATGGACTGCTGCTGGTGATGTATGTATCACACTACAGAGTCAAATTCAAATTGTTTTGTTCTGACATTACATTTCATACAGAATCGCATACAAAAACTGTGGTGGTCGCTTTCATGTGAGCAGCCACACAGAACAGAAGGTTGATGCATATTTAATGTTTGAACACTGACGGTGGTGACATTTGCATACAGATGAACTCCGGCCAAAAAATGATTTAAAAAATGAATACAAACACATTTAAAAGTGGGTGATATTCATTATTAATGTCATAATGGACAAAATCCATCAGAAGAATCCAGAGCCATGAACGTATAAACCCACTGGTGACATGTTCCTTCGCACACACACTGTAGTTTATTTTGTCTCAATACCACTTTATTACTAACTTGCTGCCCTACGCTGCTTCTGATTGGTTGGTTAGTTTAGAGCCGTTAACTGGAGAGTCGCAGTAATGGAAGTTCACAATCGACACATGATGCTCGTGGACCTCAGAAAGCTCCAGGAGGCGAATATAAAGAGACAGAACTTTGTTTGGTAGTTAGTTGTCAATAAAAACTCTGGAGCAGGAAACTCAGGGTGGGCCAATCAAAGACAGCGTAGGGCGGATCTTAGCAAGAAAAACTAGTGAGATCCATAATGACCAGGGTTGCCAAGTCCACTTATTACAAGCAACTTTGGGCTTGTTTTTCTTCGAAGCCGCCAACAAACATTGGCAGTCACGGGTTGCAGTTCTTTGGACTTGTGTCGTTGGTGCTTCGTTGGCTTCGCTCCCACGTCTCCTGTCTCTTCTGTCTAAAAAAGCAAAAAGGACCTAGTTGTTCAACTTACAGGATCGAAGTACAACCCACTTCCCTCCGTCCAAAACACAACAAACACATGGACGACATTCATATCAAAATACAGCTATTATAAAGGGTTTGTTTTAGCTACTAGCTAGCAATGCTGGAAATGAAGTGAGGGAAACAAAATTAGAGAAAGACTGTATTGAAGAGAGAAATGTGAGCTCAGTCGAGTACGATTCAAAGACACTCTGCAGAGTCTGAGTGGTCCGAAATTATTTAAAAATGTTCTTATAATTTCTTACTCTGTTCCAAAACAGCCTTTTCCTTCAAGATTATCTCAAGTAACTCTTCACATGTAAACAACCAACCTCTTCTTCATCGCTCCTCTCAGTTTTGCTTATCTGCCGTGTTCTGTGCCGTGTTTAGTGACAGCGCCCCTGGTGGTCAGGCCGTGAGCGACCGCTTCTCCCTCAGCTGGGACTCGGTGCTGGTCAGCTCGGACAGCATCATCGTGGCCCGTCTGGACGGCCGGGGCAGCGGCTTCCAGGGTCAGAGGATCCTGCACGAGGTCCACCAGAGGCTGGGAACCGTTGATGTCCAGGACCAGATTGCAGCAGTCGAGTATGTAATCAAATCCACTTCATTCTACTTTAAACCGTCTTGTAGTTTCTGAGCCTTTATTTACGTCAAACTCTGCAGTTGACTTAAATAAAGGTAGAAGTTATAATATGTATAAAGAGAATATGGACGGTGTTTAATGCCGTACAGGTTGCAGCTGCTGCTTTCATCTTATCTTGTCAAGCAAGCTTTTGATTAACAGTCTCTCAGTTTGTTTTTTTCTGTCCCTGGAGGAGCATACGAGGAGAATAAAAGTGGCATTGATTTTGTTTGCAGTCTCTTCCATTGTCTGCACTCGTCAGTGTGGCACCAGATTCCCGTTACGATGTGTTTTCTCTGCTCTGATGTCGCTCATCTGCCAACAGGAAGAAAAACGTTTGGTTTCTTTTTGTTTCCAACCACTTTTCAGCCAATTTCCTGTTGTTATTATTTCATGTTATGTCATCAAATTGTTTGTTAATTGTGTGGATTGCTTTTATCATTTGTTCACTCTGGTGCTTCGACTACCTTGTCGCTACCTTGTGCTTTAAGAGGAGGTTCACCTGTTTTAAATAAAGAGCGCAGAGGGATCCACATCCTGTCAATGCCCTGAAGAGCATGTTAGTGAGAAGCTGAAGCAGATTTTGACAACTCGCTGCTCTTTTCCTGTTGTTTTAATATGTTTTTTTGTTTTATATTAATTCTGAGTAAAATAGCCTGTTAAAAAAAGATGCTGTCATCTTCTGGGAGTCACCTCAAGCATGAAGGTCCTACAAGGTCTGAGAGGTTTTCACACATGAGATTAGGGGCAGGCGGGTGCGATTGGATGGATGTGGATGTGTTAATCACGTGATCACTTGAGAGCTGCTCTCAAAGGTCATTCAGCAGCTGCTGTGAGTAGAAGTGAGTCATTGATGTGTCTTATTATTCCCTTATAGCGCTGAGACCTTTTTGGCAGCTCATCATACGCAGATCTAGAACTAGTTGTTCTGTAGCTTGCATAGAAATGTCATACTGGCTCTTTTTTAGGCATTACACATTCTGCAGGACATACCTCCTAATTAGTGCTCATGACGATACGTAAGGAAGTTGTTGTACATTAATTAAGATGTAATTTGCTTTGCATGTATTGGGCTTTTTAAGGTGGTAGTAATTATCCCCTCACAAATGTATTTCTATTCTGTAAGAAAAACAAAACAAAACACAAGATTAAACTTTTCTTTCTTTTCAGGCAAATTTTCCCCCCCAAAAATCTTGTGTGAAACCATTTAAAATATATTTTTTTATTTTGTTTTCCAAAGAGAAATGGAACCAAGTAAAAAAACACATATGACATTTTTATCATATATAATTATGATGTCACATGAAAATGCTCATATATCAGAATAAAGCTAATAAATGTTACTGCTTGATTTACTCGTGTCACTGACGGCGGATTATAAAACAACTATAACACTTTCCTCGCCAAAAGAAACACATGACAGTAATGTTACACAACCTGCTAACACACAATATCTTGTGTTTAAATGAAAACTTTCCTGTAAGAAAACGTGAATATTTATTCCATGTTTAGAACTCGAGGTAGTTTATTCAGCCTCTTGTGGTTAAAATGAGCATTACAAAAAAATATAAATAAATAAATGAGACTCACAGACTTTTTATTTTCTCCTGATAAAACTTTTTTCAACCAGTTTCACAATTAAAAAATGTTTTTTTAAATTAGTTTCACACATAAAAACAAATGTTTTATTTAGATGAAAAAAAATCCCCTAAAAAAAGATTATTTTCTCTGACATTTTTTTATACTTGGTTTCACACAATTTGATTCGTTAAATTTTTTTTAATCTCCTGAAAATGATTTGAAAAACAAATTAAGGAACTTTGTGGAAATTAAGAAACCTTTTTTTCACCTGTTTTGAAGTCATAAACAGAAAAATGGATCACCAGAAAATAAATAAATAAATAATAATGATACATTCTCGCTCGTCTCTCAGGGCTTCTGCAGTGTCCAAATAACTCTAAATTAAATGCATTCAGCTCAGAATCTGTTCCCCTATAATAATAATTACTAGTAATTAGACATTATTAACCCACACAGGTTCTGCTAATGAATATGGTCTTGCAGAATAAATCAAGAGAAAGTGCTTTTTAATGACTCATGAAGAGGAAATATGCTGCTAATCTGCATGTTAGTGAGAAACTAGTAAACGGTTCATATTTGATTAACATTCATCAACAAACATCAACGGTATCATCAAAATTTACAGCCTCAGAACTACAATCTATCACTGAGTCTGTATAAGATGTGACCGCTGAGAGTCTCTGCAAATATACAACCGACGCAGAGAAATGAAATGAATGAAACACAATTATCTACGGCAAAATCTGCTCTTCTGAGTTTCAGACGATGTGAATGTGTTTGTGTGTTTTCCTCTTCAGATACATGATGAAGCTTCCATATATCGATCGGACGCGGATAGCAGTGTTTGGAAAGGTGAGTCTGTGATTTAAAGATAAATTAAAGTAAAAATAAATTCAGTCCACGGTCTGATTTTGACATATATGCATATCACAAGCTGAGCAAAATCCACGTTCAGTGTTGGAATTGATTTAAAAAAGATGAAATGCTTTTTTTTTTTTTTTTTTTTTT
>CAEMYA010000245.1:179183-191832 GCA_903131615.1 Diplodus sargus | reverse complement strand
TTTTTTTTACTGATAATATTCAAAATCTTGAGCTGAAGTTTAAGTTAAGTTTAAAAATATGAAAGTGTTGGAGGCCACTTATTATTACGATTACATTTCTAGTGAATAACTCATGATTTTTATTTATTTTTTTATGGTTTAACAGCTTCAAAGACTCAACTGTTGATTTGCCTGGATGTTTCTGTGTGTCTGTTCAGGGTTATGGAGCGTATCTAACATTAATGATGCTCAAGTCCACTGACAGTCTCTTCAAATGTGCGTGTGCGATGTCACCAGTGACAGACTGGAAACTTTATGGTGAGTATAAAGAGCGTCCACACAAACACACTGCAGATATAACTCAATATGAAGTTGTGTTGTTCTTTAGCCGCTGCCTGCTTACAACACTGTATCTATAGTCAGTGAAGTGAAGAGCATCCGTGAGAGTGCTGCTGTATTTACATGTTTCACAGTGTAAATGATCTGTACTCACCAAAATGTTTGGAATCAGTCCAGTAGATCATCTCAGCTGGCAGCTGTGAAGTGGATCGGGGCAACTGCGACCGTCAAAGTAACATCCGCTAAAAGTTCTTGTTTTTGTTGCTGACAGACTGAAGTTATTATTCTAAGAGTTTGGACGACATTTCAGAAACGGTTCCTTCAGAGATCGAACTTTTGTTAAATGTAAGATCCTTTTTGTAACCAGAAAATTCAATTCTTGAAGTTGAGCAGCTGGAGCCGGCACTGGAACCAGACGGCGCCACTTCTAGCAAGAAAGTAAAAAGACATCATGCTCATGCTAGCTATAACTTTTAGAAGTGAGGTGTCTGTTTCATTAATTGTGTTGGTATTTGCAGTTGGTGGTTCTTACCATAAAGTGGTACTTGGTCTGAAAAGTTTGGGAAGTTTGATCTCACCAAACTCCTCTCTCCAACTCGGACCACCTTTGTCTTCCTGCAACAACTCACCTCTCACGAGATTTCAGAGCGAGACGTCTCCCTGAATGAGACTTCAAAAAGATAAGCACTCTTGTTGGACGTGACTTTGACGGTCGCAGTTGACCAAAACAATTCCCCTGCAGTCGTGTCGTGGCCGCCAGAAGACACAAACTACTGGGCAGATTTCCAAAAACGTATGAATCATTTACACAGCTAAACAGTTAAGTGCAGGGCGCGGGTTCAGTAACACTCTCTCAGCTGCACAAGGTGTCATTTCCTCCTCACTGACAGCGTGCTGTCGGGCTCCGGCTGACAGGAGCTCCACTTTGTTTGGGTGTTTAGCTGCAGCGGAAGCTTCGTGCTCCAGCGGCTCTGTTAAGAATTTATCACTTCTCATTTGCACAGCATCAGCGTTCTCAGAGAGATACCTTGGCATGCCATTACGGGATGACAGCAGATATCAGGTGCGTGTTTACCGCCTCCCCTCACTTGTTTGCCGTTGATCTTTGAAAGCGACTCGCGGTAACATCGCCGACACACCTACAGTTAAGCTCCCACAGTCGCTGCGCGCCGCTATCAAAGCGAGAGGCGGCGGCGCTTTTGCTTCTCCTTGTGTTTTTTTCATGCTCCGGAGGATTTTGTCAGTCATCTCTCTCTTTGGTTGCTGTGTGCACCGGTGTGTCAGATCACATGCCGGAAGGTTTTTTTTGGGGGGGTTTTTTTATGAGCTGCTGCTAAAAGGGTTGCCTGGCACTCTCAGGCCTCCCGCGCAGACGAGATGTTGAGCTATCAGAGGTGTTTTCAAGGTGTTAGCGAGCACACTGTAAACAGCCCAACAACAAATCTGTCCCCAACACGTAATAACAACTGCTCTCGCAGCGCTGCAGCTTCCTGCCTGCACACTCCACTTCACATCTTCCCTCTCACAATTTGCACAAACGCTCACATTCCGAAGCACCGAGAACAAAGTCAGTGGGAGATAATTTATCCCTTGAAAAATCTCTTTTGGATCGAATGAGAGAGTCTGCGTGTGTGTGTGTGTGTAATCTTGATATAATGTAATTCACCACAGCGTCTTTCATTTCATCATACTTTTCACGTTTCTTTTATTGCTTTCCTCAACACCAGTTAGCGTTTCTATCAACCTATTATCTCCCCACCGTTTCTGATTTCCTCGCAGTTTTCCAGCGTGCTGCAGAACGTTCAGGCGCTGAGGGAGCAGACGCTGATGCTGGTGCACGGCACGGCGGACGGTAAGAGACAATAAATTGTGACAGAGTGAAAATACTGTATCTGTGGTGCATCAGTGCTGAGCACAGAGACGCATGCAATCCCGGAAGGTAATGAGGCAAATGGTTTTTTAATCAAAAGATAAAAGGAAAAGTGGGTTATCTAAATGGATGCTGGGGTTTCCAGGGGAAAACATTCGCCAGTGAATCATGCATGTCGAATTTGTTCAGGTGTTTCCATCAGGATGTGATTGTCTATTCTTTCTCCCGGTTAGGATTCGGGCCGAATCTTTGCTGACATGTTTCGTTTCTTTATTTGCAGCCAACATCCACTTTCAGCATACTGCTGAGCTCGTCAAGAACCTGGTGAAAGTGGGAGCAAACTACTCGATGCAGGTGTGGAGCGCTCAGGCACATTTTTTTTCACTGCATTTTCTAAAAGCAGGGACGAGAACGCTTGTTTTCTACAACGCAGCAGCAACGCGTACGACAAAACGTATTGAGCGGCTCAAACCCTCTGTGAGAATAAAGCCTGCAGTGTGTGTGAGCTGCTGCTGAGCTGTCGGATTCTGCTGTATAGATCAGGAGAATCGTAAACGCCACAGTCTGCTTCTCTGTAACAGCTGGAGGAATCACAGACAGTTTGTAGGATCACCTGCAGGTTTCTGCTCTCTCTGAACAGGACGAACCGTCATCCACAGCGTCATTTAACTGTCCGACAAACATACTGCGTCTGTTAAAGGAAAATTCCAGTTTATTTTAAACTAAAGCTTTTAGGATTTCAGGCCAAAAGAATCCACAATAACTGTATTATTGTGATATCTACAGAAAATGTCGTCAGTTCAGCGTTAAGCTTCATTACAGCCACCCACTCTGACAAAACAACAACAGAAATAGATGGAAGTGATTGAAGAGGCGCAGGATCATCAACACAATATTTTCACGTGTATTTTAAACACGATGTCAACATGTTGTGACACCTTCATCTCAGACGGCATTTCCAGGTTCCTCTCTGTGTTCACCTGCAGTCAGACTCAGACGCCAGCCGCTGAAATGATTCATATAGAAATGAAATATTGTATCTGTCAGCTGTCGGAGGTCAGAACAGCCCGCACGGTCATATGAGAGAAAAACAGAAGTGTCCTCTGAGCAAACATGAACATAATGTTCCCTTCAAGGGTTTTCTTTTCAGAAATGTTCAAAAATAGCTCACAGATTAAATTATTGTTGTTCAAGGAAGATTATAAATGAAAACGCTTCAATTTATTTTCCTTTTGGTCATTTTGTCATTTATAAGAGGAGATAAACAGAAAATATGAAGTATTGTGCCGAAGACTGACGGAAACTCTGTCTGAGACGACAACAACAGCAACTCTGTTGTTTTCTGTCACAGGTCACAACGCTTATAGACGACACTGAGAATCTCATAAAGGAGGAGAGATCATGATTTATGTTATAAAGAGGCATTCAGTGAAAATACGTGGTGTGTTGAAGTTAGATGTCCTGAAAGGTCGTGTGCTGTAGACCACCAACGAAACTAAGAGAGACTGACGACGAACTTCATTCCCAGTACTTTCAGTACTTTGTTGTTTCTTCCACATCTGCAAGCTTTCAGAAAACACGCTGGCAAACACGAATAAATGCAGACGTAGTTTGGACTGAGAGCTCTGTTCGTATCCGTAGAAGTATCTAATGTTGAGCATGATGGAGCTTTATTAAGTTGACTGAAATGATTAAAAAGTTGCAGCAATGTCTCAAACTTCTCTCCGTATCAAAGACACATAATCTAGTCAGTGAGTAATTTACTTCCTGCCAGCCGTCCAGTGTTGTATCAGCAGCAGTGAACGCCTCTTTCCCACCACGATCCCATTTTTCAGCCCCTGAATTATTTTGTCAGGCACCAAAGCTGGTTATTTGTACAGAAAGCATCTGTCAGCCGACAAACCTCCTCCACTAATCCACTTTTTTTTTTACCCCATCAGATCTACCCAGACGAAGGCCACTTCCTGTCTCAGCAGAGTCGCCAGCACCTCTACGCCACGCTGACCAGCTTCTACAGGGAGTGCCTGAAGGAGGAGTTACTACCGCTGCCCGATGACGAGGAGGAGGAGGAGGAGTAGGCGGGAGTAGTGAGGGTCAGACCTTTTGGCAGCAGAGCTTGAAGAATTTAGCTGAAAATCCGTCAAGGCCTTTCACGTTTTGGACCAAGTGTTTAGCCGGACATGGAGACTGGGTCGGAGCTGCTAATGCTCTTAAAGTGTGTGTGCGTGTGTGTGTGTGTGTGTGTGTGTGTGTGTGTGTGTGAGCGCTCCAGTGTGTGTAAATGTGTTGAAAAAGGTAACTGAAGGACACGACAGAGACACTCGCCGGGACTTGAGACGGGGGGAACCGCCCTTTAGCATAAAGTCATTTCGGTCACGGGACGCTCTGTTTCTCATCAACGCGCCCGGACGGCCGCCTCCATCTGCCGCCGGCTCCCCGGGGCCCCGCGGTCATCCACACGTACCAAGTGCATGGTTCTTTTTTAACCCTCTCGGCTTCACTCATTACGCCATGTTAGTCTCCTTTGTGGTAGCACTCGGGGAGAAAAAGAACACAGATGTACACTTTTGATCTCACCTCTCCTTTGGTTGTTGTATCGTTGCACAAGGAAAAAACGCTCCGGCCATCCGCGCAAGAAATGTTTAGTCACGCGACTTCACCGCGACCGAGTCGACCCTGGATAAGTGCTATTTCCCGCCATCGCCCCACCCTAAATGAAAAACAGTCTTTATAGGTCACACTTTACTGTACAGGGGTCTTGTGTAGACATGTACAATGCCTTATGGGGTTCAACATACTGTATTATTACTTGCTGGCAGTGGTCGTCATCCGTTAGCAGTGTCATGTTAACCTATGTCAACTCAGGTCCTCGAGACACAGCATTGCAGTCAGTTTAGTACACCGTGTCAGCTGTATGGTCACGATTAAGTTATGATGAATTATGTGTGCAGATATCGGCCACACAGTAATTCCAGTTTCAGGCCACGCTGCAAAAGTTCTCCATCTTAATACGTCATTTAATCTCATTTTTTCTTAAGAAATCTCAGCTTTCTTAAAAATCTCCACGAAAGGTGCGAGATGATTTTTGCAGAACGTCTCCATCGGATACAAGAGACATTTTCTCTACTTCTGGGTTTTTCTTTTACTTCAAGAGAGAAATAATGTTAACACCTAGTTTTTTTTTTTTTTACAGGTCTGTAATATTCATGGTAAGTCGGTGGTGATTACCAAGAAAGATACTTTGAATTTACCCCAAATTTCAATGAACACTTTATAAATAGCTGAAGCCGGCTCAGACATTTTTCCTCCATTTTCTCCGCGACAACAAGTTAAATATGTTTTCTTGAGACCACAAGTTATTTATGTAATTATCACAGAATAGCAACTGTTGTTTTCCCAAGATAACGAGATAATTATTCAGGACAAAATGAATTAATAAGATTCATGAGAGTGGATCATTACATACACACTCGTCTGTGAGGGGAGTTTTAAAGCAAAATGTTATGAATTGTTGCCTTTGATGAAGATTATTTCTTTAATCTGACGTTTTCAGCTTCAGTCAGTTGCTTCACCTGTTAAGATGCTTGTTTGCATGCTGGTCTAATAGACATAAAGCTATAAGAAGTAAAAGGGAGCAATCTTGTGTTTTGCTCGTTTTCTTGAGATCTGGTAAAAAAAGATCTCGTTATCTCAGGAAAACAACGCTTGTCATTCTGTAATAGTGACGTAAATAACTCGCCAATCGTGAGAAAACTAATCAAATTCAACTTTTTATCACAGAAAAATTGAGGAAATAATACGTGTGAGTTGTTGCAGCTTAATTTCAAACTAGCTTCTGCCCAACTTCTGCAGGAAATAACAACCTCGGGGCAAATTTTACTACATTCTGAGGTAGTTTTTGTTGTAATTTGAGGATAATTTCACACAAGTTGCTTGGTCATTTTCCACCTACTTACTCTGAAATGTGCAGACCTGTAAAATGATCATGTTACCAAAATAACTAATGGACGTAGGTGTACTACTAAGATGGACAATTTTCCAGTGTCAGTAAGGTGTTTGCATGTCTACAGGGAATGTGTCAAAGTGTTGCCACATTTTGTACAGTACAATACAGCAGAGTGTGTATATAAATATATTTTTGAGACGTCAGCTCTCATAGATAGTTTAGTCTATGGGGATGGATTGATTTGACCTGGATGTCTTGTACTTCTTTTTATTTGTTTGTTTCTTTTCAGTTTCGTTTTTTTTTTTTTTTTCCCTTCCAGCTGTTGATTTTCTTCTTAGGATGGATTTTGTAATGCTTGTTCTTGTTCTTTTTGCTGTTTAAAAAAAAACAAAAAAAACAAACGGGAAAGGGCAGGGTTGAGGTTTTTGGGGGTTATTGTGATTGTCCTCTAGTGATGATTATAAATAAATAAAAAAAATATGAAAAACAACCAGTTTTGCTGTTAATGAAGGTCGTCAGTCATCCAGGTCACAGTCATTCTAAGTGCTGTATCACAGGAAACTGGACGTGTTTCAGTTTCTTAGTTTCAGGCCGTCTTTGAACAGACGAGGTGGACTGATATTCCTCCTCAGAGAGCTGAACAACCATTCACACCTGTGCTCACCTGACCCGAGCAGCCCACATGAAGGCCGGCTGGGTCAACGACCCACAAGTGTTCCTAACGACTCTGAAACTCAGAGCTCACACGTTCCCTTAACGACTCTCTAAGGACACTCCCACACTGAGTTTAAAGGCCTGCGCCCCCTCCAGTGAGTTAAAACTGAAGAAGTCTCTACGATTGGAGGTGA
This sequence comes from Diplodus sargus, assembly GCA_903131615.1. Lineage (NCBI taxonomy): Eukaryota > Metazoa > Chordata > Actinopteri > Spariformes > Sparidae > Diplodus > Diplodus sargus. The sequence goes on along the minus strand of CAEMYA010000245.1, from coordinate 184,850 downwards.
AATGTCTTCTAAAAGTCCAGTTGCCTACGATACAGCACTCAGAACAGGTTCTGCTGGTGTTCAGAGCGCATCAGTCACGTTTGTTTGCAGGATCGATCATCCAACTTTTCAATTTAATGCTGCATTTGTCTCCTCACCTTGAGACTCCCATTAAAGAGGAGAGGTAGTCTGTTACGGCTTCACACCCACATTAACAACTCCACTTGTTCGGAGTGATCATCGCTGCCGAATGTCCGCCTGCATTAATCACTCACAGGCCGCTGCAGTCGAGCAGATGGTGACTCTGCTGAAGGACAGAAACTCTCACATCTGCAGGATCTGACGGGCCGGAGTTAATGCAGGTGTCTTTCATCGGTGCGGATCGGCCTGTTATCCACACTTTGATAACTTCTCATTCTATGAAAAGCTTCTTTTGTGCTTTGAGAGAAAAAAACCCATCAGAGTTGAGACAAAAGTCTTCAAAGGAACAGCAGTATGGTCCAGGTTTTCAAGTTCAAAGTCTTATTCATCATACAGTCGTGTACAACCTGCAGTGACAAGCTTCAGAGTGCTCAGCTTATGACAGCACCACTTAATTGGACCTGACTTTAAAACCAGGAAGTGTAGATGGTCCAGACATAATTAACAGCACTGACTCTACGAGTGTCACTTTGTGTCAGAAAGTGGTTGAGACTCAGATGAAAAGAAGTCTTCTGAAACGGTCTTCAGAACAGGTCAGAGTAGATATTAATGTCGGAGAGAGAATATGACATGACAGAATATGACATTACAAATTCATTTCATCCCATTTGTTAACATTCCTTGGGGTTTTTAGCAGTATTTAGGATAAAAAGAGTCAAAGTCACGACCTACCGGTGGACCCCATGGGACCTTATTTTAGAAAAACTTTAAACAAAAATCTCTAATTGTTCCTTGTTGAACTACACATACGATGTTTGTCAATTTAAAAGATCATTTTCCAAGAAAAGATACAGTTTGTCATAAAAAAAAGTAAAATAACGTAGATTTGTGACAAGATGACGTCACTAACGAGACTGTTGGCTGTGTCGTCTTTATAATGACGTATTTTCACAGTCTGATATTTCCTTAGTTTGATGACAAACTGAGACTTTATTGACTTGGAATATTATCTTTAAAACAAACAAATATCATATGTGTGAATCATGACAGAATTCAAACAGGATCAGTAAAGTATTTCTGAAAAGGTCCCGGAAACGGAAGAGGAGTCATTTTGTTTCTCCATATACAAATGAATGTAAATCACGGGGGGAGACAGGGAAGTTCAGAACCCTCTTCCTGGGATCTAAAGAGATATTTCTCCCTTGGTAATCAATATAAGTGAAGATATATTATTTTAAAGTATACAATGAATTCCATTGAAAACACTCGTACGCATTAAAGACGCAAAACGATGTGTTTTTAAAGATTGGTCCCCCCCTGTAAATGGATCACAGTGGTTTGGTCCACTGCCAATCAACGTGCACCTTACACGCGCATGCGCTCAGTGTCCAGGCGCAGTCTGGCACTGGGAGCGTTGCGGTGAGTAAAATCTTGTTAAAAGTTGACTTTTTAGAGTTTCCTCTTGTCACAAAGGGTTCAGTTTAATCACAACAGCTACTCAGTTTGTGTGAGAACAACAGTTAGCTATTAGCTAAACATAGCGTCCTGTTTTGTCCCCACAAACAGCTGTAGATGTCGCAAGTTCTCGTTTAAAACACCGGGTTTGCCGCCATGAAGGCGGCTGAAGATGGCCCGACTACCCGTCAAAACAATATCGATGTTGTCGCCTCAAACACGGACAGAATGTCCCGAGTCCTCCTTCAAAAATATAACCAGGTGTCATGTAAACAAATGTTGAAACTAACTGTCTTTGCGGATCACTGTCTGTCAGTTTACGGAGTGGTGTATTTTGTAGTGCTGGAACCCGGAAGTCAGGCATTTTTTGCACATCCGGTTCCGTCGTCTCAACGTCTGTGAGTTTTACAATGGGTGTTTGGTAAAATGTCTGCCATAATGTATGTAGTTATAACAGGCGGAAGATATTTACACGTTTTGTTCAACAACAATTATTATAAAGCTCTTTTGTGTCTTAAAAACAAGGGTTGCTAGCAGGAGGCTAACTGAGACTGAGCATAGTGTGCTAGCTTAGTAAAATAGTGATTGCAGTCGACTGTATCTCTGATTTAAAGGCTTTTTAAATGTTTTATTTTAATTATTTCCACTGATGCAACCTCTTTTGTATGGCTACAGGAAAAAATCATATTTGACATTACCATGACTCTTCAGCTCAGTCTGAACCTGAGGAAAGGTTTGAATCAGCCAGAATAATCTGCGTTGGTGTGTTGGGTTGATAAAATCCTCTTTATCACCTTCTGCGGCTCCACGACTGCTCCGTCCTGTTTGATTGTCACAGGAGATATTTGTGTATTTTGTTGCTGAAGCCAGAATTTAATCTGCTTGTCAGGATTTATCACTTTATCGCCTGTCAGATTGTCTGACACATGAATTCTCTCCAGACATGTTTCAGTTTGATAAATCAATCTCACCACGATGTCCATTTATGTTAGTAGATCTGTTTAGTTTGGAGTGATACGTCTCGGCTGATGATTTGAAAGTTGGGGATGAACTTTTGACATCCTTCCTTCCTTGTCACTGTAAATGTGCTGCTGTTAGCCAGAATACTTTTAATGCTGTTAAACCACCAGCCACACGCTGATAAAACAGGCCAATGTTAATACTAATCAGGATTTTGTTTCTGTGGAATCAGATTTGCTTTGTTGTCCTCATTTTTCTCTCTGTCGCAGCTGGAATATGAAACAAATGTTAGCTCTGGTGTTACGGGTAATCTGTAGACAAGACGATTCACATCCCATGAGACGACTTTATTCCAGTTAATGCATAAAGACGGAGGCAAAGTGTTCTGGGATTGTCAGTAAGTGATGTTGTTTCATTGAGTGTTGAATTGTTTCTTGAGTGAGCGGCGTCTCCATCTGTGCTCCTGCTCGCTCCCACCAGGATACATCCACTGTCACTGTGATGCAGAGCAGCTCGGGGAAATATATACACTTTTATTTGCTTGATTTATGTCAGTGAGGCAAGAAGACAAAGATATCTGTCTCACGTCTGTGTGTTAAGTACAGCGAGTTAAGATGTGTTTAGCTTTGAATACATGCAGGAAGCTTCAAACCTGCTCAGACAGACAGAAAGAAACACTGATGTTTTTTGGGGGATGTTTGGTTCCAGAACTACTTTCAGTAAAGAGCTCAGTGAAGTGATCTCCTTTTCACAGTGACATTGATTGGATATTAAAATATTAAACCTAAAGATTTATTTTTCATCTGAGTAACTGTTACTGAGTGGAAAGAACATCCGATAGGAGGAATAAAATCTTCTAGAAGATAAATAATTCAGATTTTCTTTTTTTCCTAAAAGATCAGATTTTTTTTTTTTCTCATTTGATAGATTTCCTCAAAAGACTCGTGTGGAAAACACCGTCTAGAAGAAAAAAAAATCAAATTTTCTTTTTTGTAATTGTTTTTTTTTTTTTAAAAACAAAATCACTTTTTTTGTAGATGGAATTTATTTATTTTTTTTTAGAAATGTAGAATTTTTTTCATAGATTTTTTTTTCCATGTGTGAAACTCGTGCTGAGTGGGGAAAATAACTCTGATAGGAGGAAAAACATCTTCTAAAAGAAAAAAAAGTTTTCTAAAAATTACATTTTTTTTTCTAGGTGGATAAAACATCCAGGAAAAAAAAATCTAATTTTCTCATTTTATTGAAATCTGATTCCTTTTTTTAAATGAAACCTTTAAAAAATGCTTCTCTGCTGGTGGTGCTTGCCAGGAAGAGGGGAGTCTCGTTTTCATATTGGTCGCAACACTATATTAATGAGAAAATGATACAAACTTTTTCAGTGAATAAACAAGCTGTTCTCAGCACAATAAGATCCCAGAACACTGTTTCAAGCTAGAAAGGAGGCAGGGTCCGCCACATGTAAACAAAGTAAAACAGTATCAAACTGTGTCGTCCTTTAAGGTCAATTTGTTTATTCAGTCATTAAAACAAAGACAGTTTGTTCAGTCAGTTAAGATCTTTCTCTTGATTAATATTTCTTCCCCAAAACTACAGACTGCTCCTTTAAGAGGCTGGCTTAGACCGTTTGATGGTTTTGATTCTTCTCATATCACTTGAAGAAACAGAGACATTTGGATTAGTCCTTTACTGTCAGTGTTTAATGAGTCTTGGATTTGACATGATGTGTCACTGACGCTCAGTCAGCACTTTGAAATCCAGCTCAGCTGAACCAGATGTGGTTGAAACTCTTTATTGCTTCAGCAGTAAAACAGACGCAGGACATTCTTGTTCAACAATTTATTTCAGCATATAAATTTCCCCAAGTATATAAATGTCTACTGTCGACATATTGACTATAATGTACAGTATATATATATATGACAGAGTCATTGCATTCTGACAGGATCAAGCAAGTGCATTAGTGTCAGCAGCACAGGATCATGGTCTGAGATGATCTGGGTTGCTACGTGGTACTGGAGGACAGATACGGTGATCAGACGGGATTATAGGAGTCAAAGCACGCTGTACAGAACAGACTGGAACTGTTACACGTTCACATTCTCCACTCGCTGCCCGTTCAAAACACTTCTCACATTTGGGGATTATAGTCGCTACATGTAATGCTGAAGAATCCAGTTGGTTATAAACATTCAAAAGTGTTAAAGTGAAAAGAGCGTCCGTGTTTGAGTGAGTTCATCATGAGAGGAATCACATGAAACCACTCAGTAATTTTGCAGTGTAGTTTCTTCAAGGAAATCAAAATGTTCTGAAAAGAAAAAACAACTTGTCTTAACTCTGGTTGCTACATACTGACGTCCTGAGGGGAAGTGACATTTTAGTTTTTCTAAGGTAATTCATGTTCCAAGTCAGATCTAAATAGTTCTTCCTCCTGTGTTTGAGATGGAAGTGCTGCTGAAAACAGGGGAAAGTACTTTATTTTTATTTATGTTTTTTTAATTCTCTTGTCAAATCAAAATCACTCAAACATTTTTCCTGTGTGAGAAAAAATGTCTTTGCAAAAAAACTAAACAAAAACAGAGTCACACAAAACTTTTGACCTGAAACAAAAAAAAGAGAAGTGTTTCCCTCGATTTACATAAAAAAATCCTGCTGAAAGATTTATTTCTTTTTGCAAGAGTGATTTTTTTCCTCCAATTTGTAAACTGAGTGAAACTCAGAAACATTTTTCCTGTGTGGGAAGCTGACTGAGAAAAAATGTTTTTGCAAAAAGATCTTTTGACCTGAAAGAAAACACAATTTTGTTTACTTGATTTACAAAAAAAATTAAATTCTGCTGCAAGAATTCTTTATCTTGTGCAAACTTTTTCCATGGAGAAACTTTATGTAAACAAAGTTAATTATATTTTTCCTTCAGGACAAAAAATAAAATAATTCTTGTGGGAAACAGAGAATTGAAATGTTTTGGGGAAAACTTTTTTCAAGAGAATACTTTTTTTCTTGTGTGAAACCGAGGATTATCTTTTTAGGAGAATCTTTCTTTGTAAATCACAAGAATTTGCTGTTGCTAAACTACCCTGGAAATAAAGCAGCGTTGCACTGCAGCCTCTCAAGGCTGAAATAAGAAAACAA
>CAEMYA010000245.1:125458-178353 GCA_903131615.1 Diplodus sargus | reverse complement strand
AAAAAAATCAATTCAGAAACATGAGAAGATTATTTTGGCAAAACCTCTTTTCACCTGTTCTCAAGAATCAAACACTTGTGAGAAACACTTTGGATCAGACTCAGAATGGGTCACCAGAACCAGAACCCCCCTCAGGGCTTCAGTATGAACCTGCAGCCGACAGTCCAGAACGGCGTCCTGCTTCCATGATGCCTTTCATTTATTACTGACATCATTTTGGTTCCTGGCTGATATATTGGTGTTAGCATGCTCCCATTTTTTTTAAGAAAGCAAAAACATTTGACTTTTGACATTTTCACAGAACTTCACACTGAGCTGATAGAAACGAGCGGAGAAACTCGGAGACTCATTTCATTGTACGAGGACGTCTCATCAGGATCCACTGAAACACAGGTGACTGTTATTATTGCTGAAAACATGATATGTGCTCCAGACGGGATTGAAATCACTGACCAGCACAGATTATGTTACTGAAAATGGCGAATGTATTTGAGTCTAATGGTCGTAAGATGAGGAATCAGTCGACTATTGAAAATGCAGATGCTCCTTTTAGTGCTTTATTATCTAATTAGACGTTATGGTGACTCTGTGATCGTGTGCTGACTCGAAGGTTGGAGAACTGTGACGACTGTAATGAGGTAAAGGCACCCGCAAATATCTGTTGTGTGATATGATCTCCTAAAATTTGGTGTTAAGTGAAATTGTGTTTGCAGTCAATAGAAATATTCACAGTAGATTTCAGCAAAAAGTTAGACTCTAAAAATGGAAAAATACTAGTTTTCTTTGATTCCCTGACATTTGTACTCAGTACATGAGACAAACATTTACAAACAATAATCATCTGAAGCAGTAAAATACAGCGACAACCATCTCTGACACGATCACAACGCTGGAATCAATCATCTCTGGTCCCGTCATGCTACATATCTTACACACTGCAGGTCTGTTAGTGGAAACTTAACGCTCTCTGAGTGCTTTTACAGGCAGAAGTCCATCAGGAACACACTGTGCTGTGTCTCAGTTCAGGGTCTGAATCCTTCGGAGGAGCATTCGAAGGCCAATTACGTCACAATTCAAAGGTTCTTCCTTTCCCTGTTTTTGGAGGATGAACAGCTACGATCCTTCGTGGCCTCACATGTCCCAAGATTCTTTGCATGGCCGAAAAAGAAGAAAGAAAGAGAGAAAATGGCGACATCGCGTGGAGTAGATCTTCACTTTTGTGGGCCTGGGTGGCAGAAATCATGACGTAAGGGTAAAACATCTGGTGACGCAACCAGGAAATGCTCCAAAGGCGAGACCGTTCCATTTAACAACGGCTGACGCAGCTAACAAGGTCACAGGCCGAGTCCTTCGAAGGATGCAGACCTGGAATTGAGACACAGCAAATGTTTCTGTCTGATGCTTTTCTTCTCCTCCTCACTAAACTGTGTCACCGCAGCAGGTCAGTCGTCTGCTTTCGACGACTCCGGGCCGACGACCTGCTCCTCCTCGAAGCAGCGTCTGAAGAAGGTGAGCACCGAGGTCAGCATGTAGTGTTGACTCCTGACGGAGGCGATGTTGTGTCCTTCATCTGGGAAAATCTGTGTAACAGGGAAAGACAACAGGGTGTCATCACCTTAACTAGACTTTTCTTTGTTTAAACCTACTGTGTTCAGTGATTTTGATGGGATTACACTCTAAATGTCGCACATTCAGAGGCCAGAGACTAAAATCTGACAGTTTTGGAAATAAATGCTGTTATTTTTTTGCCCTTTTTGGTGGACGCTATCGTTTAATGTCCGACCTGTTAGTTTAGTTTCATTATTTGCACAGTTACAGACAAATAAAATATAAAATCCTACTATAATAAAGGATCACTTGCATTTTTGAAACACTTTTTTGATACTACAATAAATATATTTTCTTGTCTAAGTGTTTTCTTGAGACGAGCAGCTATAAAAGAACTCTGTTTCAAGAAAATAGTCCTCAATTTGCAAAACCTGATTTAAACCATAACTTTTTGATTCCACAATAAGAAAACATGATACGACAGAACTGATGAGATGGCTGTTACACAGCCTCCATCAGGAAGCTTCCACCTCAGTCAGCCTTTAATCATAACAAGGTTGTTTGACCCAGACACACAACATCAAGGTCTCCCCTTGTTATCATCACTCTGAGAATAAATAGCAGCAGTTACCTGGAGAGTGTAATTAACATTTGACCCGGACAGCAGTTTGACCAGCTCAGCAGAATGTTGGAAATGAACAGTGGCTGAAATGAAACAATAAAAACAGAAGGGACACAATGAAAATGCATCACGGCAGTGAGAGTCAGACTGTAACACGTCCTCTGTGGGGAACGAACATAAATCGTCCTGCAGAGCCACAACATGTGCTGTCTACATGTGAAGACGCCTCGACCAGGTGGAGTCAAAGACAAACGGACACGTTCAAACATGCTATGAAACCAATTTCAGAGCAACAAAGAAATTTCAGGAAGACATTTTATCTTTTAATTTTTTTTCATTAGGTCTTTTTTTTTTCATGTGTGAAGCGGAGTGGAAAATTTTTTCACTTCATCTCACACAAAAAAATAATAGATTTTTTTCCATGGTCAAAACAGTAAAAATAAATAAATTGAAAACAAATTTCAGAAATTCACATTTTTTTTAATTTTATTTTCTCATATTTGAAACAGGATTTATTTATATATAGATTTTTTGGAAAATGAGTCAACATTTTTTTCCAGGAGAATGTTTTTTTAATTATGTTTTAAAGAAAGCAAAAAAAAAAAATCTCAAGAGGGAATTTTTTTTTATTCCCCCCATGTGTGAAATCGAGTGAAACAAATTTCAGGAGGACAAAAAAAAAAAAAAATCATCATGTGAAACAGAAAACAAATTTCAGAAGGAAACTTAATTGTTTGAATTTTTTTGTCATGCTTGAAACAAGAAATAAAATATTTTTGAAAACGAGTGAACATTTTTTTCAGGAGGTAATTTTTTTCCCCCTTGTGTGAAACAGAGTAAAACATTTTTTTTCGTGACTTTGTTCCACAAATGGAGAAAACTTCTCTTGGGAATAATTTTTCACCTCATCTCACACAAAAAGAAATATCTAATTTATACTTTCTTTTTTTCCAGGAGTATTTTTTTTTGTTTGCCATTTGAAACTGAGCGAAAAGAATCTTAAGGAGGAAAAAAAAGTTTTTGTCGTGTGAAAGAGAAAACATGTCAGAAGGTATTTTCTTTTCATCACTTTGTTAAACACAAAGAAAACACTTTTTTCTGTTTTTTCTTTTTAACAGAAAAAATTAAGGAACTTAAAAAGGTCATCCTGGTGAAACCTTCATCGTCATAAACAGGATAAAAAAACCCTTTATATCATTAAAAAAAGTCCTGACCTGCCCCTCCGGGCTTCTGTATGAAGTTAATTTCCAGTAAAATATGCTGAGAAACTTCTCAGAAGCATGAAATGTTACAGAGTCAGTGAACAGAGGAGAAACATCTCTGTACCTGTACAGGCTGTTACTCACCGTCTGCTGTGCCGTGGATTATAAGGAAGTTCACAGCAGTCGCTGCTGTGATGTTACTGAGCAGACTGGAAATCTGTTGGAGACAAAACACAGTGCAGTTGAAGCAGCAGCTAATAAACAATAAGGAATATTAATTTCACTGAAACAGAACAGAAATGTGTGCTGTTAAGTTTAAACGATTTATAGATTTGCAGCAATCCAGCAAGTAGCTCAAAGCTAAAACCAAAAAATGAGTTACAACTCGAGCAAACGGGCTGAAACAGGGTGATTTTGTATTTATTCAAATCTGAGCAGCTGCGTTTTGAACCAGCGAGATCATTTAAACGACTAATTACAGTAATCAACGTGAGATGAAATAAAAAGAACAGACGACCTTCTCCAGATCAGACGGAGAGAGACGAGACTTGAGATTTTTGAGATGCAACTTAATTCATGAAAAGCTGCGACCTTTAATTTGAAAAAAACAAATTACAAAAGTTGCTCAGTTGGGTTTTTATAAATTACGGTGCATCTAAAAAAGTCTTTTCTCGTTGCGCTGATCTTGTGACGGTCTACATGCTCCAAAGTTCATCTCGGTTAGATACCTGCAATTAATTTCATTAATAAATTCATTAATCAAACTATAAAACTGTCTCACTTTCAGTTGGTTAAAAACTCAGCTGCTCAGCTTTAACAAACACTAGAAGACGAGATCACATCAGAACTGTTCAACAGATTTAGAATCGATCTGATGAAGTTTCAGATCATCTTTAAAACACTTCCTGGTTTAATGACCAGACTGACACTCAGGATCAATAGCTTCCTTTAAATCTCGTCTAAAAGTATATGTAATGAATTCCAGCCCAGCGCAACACGTCTCATCTGTTTCATTATTACCTTTTGACTTTCCAAAGAGAATTCATTCTGAGTCATTTTCCTTTTAGCAAGTTGATCAAAGGTGTGAACGTCGTGCTGCAGAAAATTCATCTGAGCTTTTTTTCACAGCAGACATTTTGACTTCTCGTGGCAGAAAAGGCGCAGGTGTGATTAATCACACCTGTTAACAATGCCTCGCTTCCTCTCAGCCGACCCAGTAAGCCGTGCCAGAGAGCCAGCATGTGCAGGCCGCGGGCCCCGAGGCTGGCAGACCTCAGCGGAATGAAGCCACCATTAATGTTATTAGTTACACCTGTGCTGCTCCCGCCGGGATGTGGAAATGTGAAAAAAGGGCCAGTTGGAGATGAAACCAAACATCACAGCCATTTTAAAATCCATCTGAAGTTGATCCACAGTGTTTACCGGTCGCGTGCATCAAGAGGAAAATGTACCCGCTGTGTGACATCGATAGCAAAATGTTGTCACACAAAAGAATTGGTTTTATGTCATTATACAGCAATAAGCAAGTAGATGTAACGGTTGTTATGTATCCAGCTCACTGTGATGCAAAAATAAACCCATCAACACTGAGGGAGTGACACGACTGGACTTCCAATCTCTCCGCCAACATAAAAACTCAACAATGAAAGGCACCATTTCCCTCCAGCGGCAGGTATGTGGACAGCAACAACCTGCTATTGTCTCGGACGCGTCCCACTGTGTCGGCCACAGCTGCTTCAGAGGTATGAAAGAAGATACGACTGGCTGAGAGGACGACGATCATCACTCACTGATTCTGGATCTGTCTTTGCACATGCAGCCAGCGGCCGTCACATGACTGAACTAACAGGTGTGCTCGGACACTCTTCTCACGGCTCGCTGCTCTCAAACAGGCTCCTGCGTCTCATTTACATGTTTGATGCCCCAATAAACTGTTTTACGTGAGTCTGCATTCCAGCTGTGTGACATTGTTTATAGTCCTGTGTCACCGGTTGCATTTACGTTGTGGAACAGCTCCACTGCGTTTTTGCTCCATCAATCCATTAACACCAACTGGTTGAGTTTTGAGTGTCTGTCTCTTTCTGGAGACTTTTGTGCTGGCATCAACATGAGCGATTAACTATGAACATTAACAGGATGTTATGTTGTTGTTTTGGTTTCTGACTTCCTGTCTGCTCTGTGCTGAATCTGACTGACATGCAGAAACAGCTGGAACTGACACAACGCAGCAGAGCCAGTGGAAGTACACACGAGTGCTGTGTCTCAATTCAGGGTCTGTAACTTTCGAAGGACTCGGCCTTTGTGGTCTTTAAAGGCGAGTCCTTCAGAGAGACTTTGTTAACTGCGTCAGCCGTTAAATGGGACGGTCTCGCCTTCGGAGCATTTCCTGGTTGCGTCACCAGATGTTTTACCTTTACGTCGCTATTTCTGCCACCCAGGCCCGCAAATGTGACCATCTACGCCACGCGATGTCGCCATTTTCTCTCTTCTTTTTCGGGCGTGCAAAGAATTTTGGGATATGTGAGGCCACGAAGGATCGTAGCGGTGCGTCCTCCGAAAACAGGGAAAAGAAGGAGCATCTGGAGGAGCCTTCGGACTGGGACAGCCTTCACGCGGCGTTGTGACGTTATTGGCCTCCAAATGCTCCTCCGAAGGATGCAGACCCTGAATTGAGACACGGCACTTGGGTGTACTTCCACTGGCTCTGCTCTGAAGTGAAACCTATCTGGCTCTGTTGCCGTGGTGGACCGGAGACGGACTGAACATGGACCTGGTGGAATTTGGGGTCAGAGCAGGAGCATCAACCAAGAATACATATATATTCCAGCTGTTAATGTGAACAGTTAATGTTATTGTGAATAAAACTTCATGTTCAAAGTCGTACCTGGTATTTGTTTTCCTGTTTCGCCGGTGAGCCGAAGTATTTCTCAGCGTCGGCCGAACCTTTGAGAAGATGAAACAGGAAGTAGCTGATGAGGAGATATTGTGAGCGGGGAGAGCGATGACTTCATAATCAACCCACTGTTCATTCATGATAACGCTTCCAGTGACTTTCAGTTTACACTCACTTCGTCACGGACGGAGTGACAAATAGAAAATGCCACTGATGATTAACGTTGATCCATTCTGCTGTTTGTATTAGTCGTCTTGGGTTTGTTTGACCTTCTGAATCAGCGGATCAGTTGTTCAGCGTTTTATTAAATCAGATTTCATAAACATGACGCCTCCAAAGACGTGTAGCTTCTATCTGATTATGAATACATGTCAGCACTGATGACCAATACTAGACAAATGGGTTGAATTGCTCTTTGAATGTCCTTGTCACACTTGGGAAGAGTCACAACTTCAGATCACTGTAATATAATATGTAATAAAGTAACTACGTGTGACATTCAACGACTGAAGGATTCCCGTCCGTCTCACCGTAGAGTCTCCAGTTTGATATCGGAGCGACAGCGATGCCACATTTGAACACGGAGCTGTGAGAGAGGAGCAGGAGAGTGGAAAGAAATCCTCCATACGCCTGGAAACAACAACAACAACACGGGGGCTTTAAAATAATGTTGCATGTAACGAGGAAGTGAATATTATTTAACTGGATCCAAGAAAGAAAAACATTTCTAACGCATCAGTATGGAGAAATCACAATTTCCCCCCCAAAAATTCTTTTACCAAGTTACTCTGTTTCTGTTCACTAATCACAAACATTATATTGTTACTATCAATATCTGTGTACACGTACTGTGACTTAATATAAATTGTATGTGGTTACACATGAATTAGATGCAGAAGCTGTGTTACCTTTCCATAAACTCCGACTCTGTTTCCATCGATGTAGGGCAGCTTGATCAGAAACCTGAACATTTAGAGCGAAATAACAAAAATGAGGTGATCGTTTCACAAAAGGACGCAGTTAAAGAGTTGTCGTTTTACTGAGTTAGTCACATGAAGCGTCTTCTAGGTACTAAACTTCCACTTTGTGTTTCCTTGGACGGTGGCCCCTTGTCGGGTTGGAATACTTCCTGGCAGCTACGTTAAGGTTCATACATGTACCTGCAATCACCAGGACAAAGTTAAGCACTGTCTGTTTTGTCCGTCTCTTTTTTTATAATATGCCACGTGTGAATATTAGGAAGGTCTATTATTTCAACCAGCCTAACTGAAACTATTAACTGGTTGTCGACACCAAGCTTCATCCACAAGCAAAGTTCAGAAGTCCTCAAACTGAGACTTAACAGCTAACAAGTCACAACGAACAAACGGGACAATTTGGAACGGCACTCACTCCAGAGCTGTGATCTGGTCCTGGACATCAACAGTTCCCAGTCTCTGGTGGACCTCGTGCAGGATCGTCTGACCCTGGAAGCCGCTGCCCCGGCCGTCCAGACGAGCCACGATCACGTTATCCGAGCTGACCAGCGCCGAGTCCCAGCCGAGGGAGAACCGGTCACTCACAGCCTGACCACCAGGGGCGCTGTCACTGGGAGAGGAAAAGTTTGAGTTCAGTTCATAAAGAAGCTCAAGAATTCAAATAAAATACACCAAAGTATACAAGAAAGAAGATTTGTAAATCATCCTTGGTTTCCAGGAATTTGTTTCTCAGCTGTTTCATTTAATAAAAGGATCAAATAAAAATGATTCTACATTGTTTTAACTGTTGCATACATGATCAGCAGCAGCGGGTACTCCTTCTCTTCATCCAAACCCAGAGGGAGGACCAGCTCCAGGCGAAGTGCTGCACAAAAAACAACAGAATCTCAGGACTTTAATACTTTCTGCTGCACACGTTTCTAACTCACAGCTTAACATTCAGTCCAGAGTGCGTTTTGATGGTGCAGATGAGTCAAAATGAGTGTTTTGTTATGCGCTGCATGTACAGCAGATCTCTCTTCTCTGACCACATCAAAGCTCAGCGCGCTGCATGGTCAGGTAGCTTCATCGGCCATGAAAGATGTCTGTGTTAATCAGTCGCAGCTAAGAACAGACCGGAGAAGTTTCACATTAAATTGTTTTTCCTGAGTTGGCGGTGTGTGAATAGTTCCTCCTCACTTAAACTTTAACATATTCTTAAAGTTTTATTTGTGTCACAACTCCGAGACAGCTGGATCTGAAAGTGTTTCCATGATTCACCCCGGAGGCCTCAGGGCGAGAGAGTTTTCTGAAACCTGTGTGGGCGATTCACAAAATGACACGACCTGACAGTTGTTGAAAGCAATCATTGGATCGTTGTTTGGGGCTTTAACTGGTGTGAAGCTGCAGGGCGACAATGTAACGACAGCACTGTCAGCAGTAGATCAGTGATCGTATCACTTATCAGACCCAATAAATAATTGTAGAAATCAAGTTAAAGCCTGTTTTAATGACCACTGCATGTGCACCCCGACCTGAAGGATGAAGAATCCTCCAACATCCAAAATAAGCAACTATTAACGACTCGGCTCCCGTCTGGCTGTTCTTGTTGAAGGTCTTTACATTCTGTATGTATCACATTGTGTCTAACAGTGAACACAGATTAGACAAAGGAAGCAATCAGTGCTTTAACACCGTTACAGGTGACAGTTCGTCCTCCTGCAGGAATCATTTCCTTTAAAGTTATGTCTGCATGCTACTAATTCCATGTGTCTTTTATGTCAATCTATCGTATAATTTTTTTATATTATTAAATTATTGAGGTATTTCAGTCAGGACAAAACTGTTGGAGCAACCAACAGACTGACATTTTTCATTTGTAGAGGCCAAAAACTACGGAAGCCCTGAGGCACAAGTTCTAAAATTATTTTATTTCATGAACGAATTTTTCTTTTTCTCTGCGTGTGAATTTTCCCCAAAAAACTTTTTAGTGCTCTATTTTGTAGAGTGTCGAGCTGAGCGAGAATACATTTTTTTCTGGGGCTCCAGTTCAGAAAAAAAAGTGTTTTTTTCTTCACTCAGCTCGAAACATGAATAAAAAAAATGAAAAATGGAGCACCAGAAAAAACAAATTCTCACTTGTCTCTCTGGGCTCCCGTAACCCTAACCCGGCCTAAAGGCAGCAAGTGGAAGTGGAGTGGAAACATCTGAACATAAACTTTACTTTTCTAACCTAATTTCTGGTGTGCATGGAAACTAGAGCACGGACCCGACCCAAATCCATTGGATCTGCCGGGCCGGGCCGGGTTCAGACACAAATTCATAAATGGTGTTTCAGGTCAGCTTCAGGTGATATGGTGCTTTTCAAGTTCTTTAACTGAAAATACAGTGATAACTGATAATAAGTGATGGACCTAATGTGCATATATGTAATCATGGTAAACATGCCAGATATTACCATGGTAACAACTGTGAAACAGGGCAGAGTTCAGACAGGAAACACAGTGTGTGAAGTGTTGCACATCTGAGTTTTAACTTTAAAATGATTCTCCAACACCCTGATTATTGTTTTTTAACTTAGCAGGTGGAGAATGTTTGTTATAAACTCAGCGAAAGCATTTGATTGTAAGACAATAACAGAACAACAAAGTTCTTTAATGATCGCAGCTTCATACCAAAGTTGTTGATCTGCACAGTTCTTCTTTCCCACTTCGGTGTTGTCCTGTTCATCAGCGCGTGTCTTAATGCCGCGTTCCTTTCCAGAAACTTGTGCTCTGTAACACGACAGGGTGAGAAGAAGAATCAATTCAGTTAGAAGAATCACAGAAAACTCCTGAATAACTAAATCATCATTAGAACGTCTCGCACTGATAAAAAACTAACGACAAATCCTAAAAACTCTGCTCGCGTTGTCAAACACACACCGTCACATTTGTAGTCACTTAAGTAAAGAAACTGTAAGCACTTTGAAATGTCACCGACTTAAACTGATTTAATACGAGCAGAAAAATCAACATCTCTCAATCTGCGAGCCTGCGTGTAGGAGTGGAGGAAGATAATCGTTTATCTGCTGCAGAGTCCCCAGACGCTGCTCTCAGTGCCTCTGATGTACGCTCAACAACATTTCAAGCACTTAACGCTTTAACCTTAATTGCATCCGCACATCCAGTTTTTACGGCCGTAAGTTAAAACTCCCGTTGTTGAGTTTTGGCTTAATGACTCACGACCTCAGCTGCTTAATCTCCAAATAGGAGGTGATCGATTGATGCTCCTTTCAGACACCGAGGGCACAGAGATCTGACTCCAACCCAAACACGATGAGTAAATATACCTGATGCAACCGTGTGAAAGAGTCCAAACAGTTAACCAGTCAGTGCTGAAGTACTTACTGCTCATGTCACTGAGGTTGTGAAGGGAAGTTTGGGGGATTCCAGGACCTGGAGAAGAAAATAGTTTAGGTCAAGGAATGCTGCAACTTTATCTGACGTTTTGTTAAACAGAGTTTTACACATCGAGACATTAATCACACATATGATTCATGTTAAGATGTGTATGAGTTGACTTTCACGTCAGGAAGTGGAGAGCATGCTGGGGAAGTTACGGTTAGACAAACAGACAACCAGAGACGAGAAGGTGTTTAACATAAATCCCCTGGATTTTTTTAAACTTAAACAATATGTTTTTCTGACCCCAACCAAGTGGCTTTTGTGCCTAAACTTAGCCAGGCAATTAGCAAAGCAGCGTCGAATTCAACCTTAAAATTTAAGTTTCAACATTAGCATGCTTTGCAGAAACGTACACTGCCAACATTTATTCGGTTGATCGCACTGATGTGCACAAGGGGGGGGGCAGTTGCTTGAAAAACACGCGCTAAAGTGCCCTCTTCGGAGCCAAAAAAGCATGCCAAAGTGGCCTCTTGGTTAGCAAAACACATTAAACTGCCCCCATGGCTGGTTAAAACATGATAAACTGCCCTCTTGGGAGCCACAACACGCGCTTAACTGCCCTTCTTTTCACCCCTGCCCTTCAAAAAGTCTGTCCATGCCACTGGATGATCGTATTGCCGGGAAAATACAGAGTGAGACCGAACTGAATGACAACAAGAGTTTGCTGATGCTCAACATTTAATTTCCATTCACTTTGGATAATATTTTACTAGTTGCTTCCTCTTTCTTTGTCAAACATTGTGGGGTGAAAGGTGTGAGCTTGTGAAGATGCCAGAAAAAGTTTGAAACCCACGAGACTAACCCTTAAAATGATAAGAAAACAAGTAAAGGATCAATTTTTCAGCATGTAGTCGCTGTTGTTTTTAATGTTTCAGCTTGCATTAAAAATTAAAACTGACAGGATGACTCAACTGAAAGATCCAGATAGAGACCTCTCGAACTGAACAGCCACAAAGAATGTGTGACATGTTGGTGAACCACAGCTTCAAAACAAGAGAATTAAGATTTGGAAATGTTGCTGCTGTCATAACGACGCGTTACCTCTGCAGTTGAGGACAACATGCTGGTAGTTCGGGCTCAGGATCGCGTCATAGAAGGAGCACTTTGATTTGAAGAGGGAGCAGGTGAGGCACTCTTTACGAAACTGATCCACAGTGGAGACTCTGTTCGAGCAGAGCAACACAGATGTGTGAATACAAGTTAATCTGTTTGTAGGATTTAAGAAACAATCTGTTTCTAGACTTCAGAATCAAAGAATGAGCCAAAATTAACTGTAATTTGATTATGTGTTGACTAATGAAGTGGGCTGCCATCCACCTGTTTTTCTGCGTCTCCTTAATTTGCTCATAAAAATAAAACCTGACTTGAAACGTTGAAAACAAGTCCAATTACAGAAAAACACCGGCTCACATATAAAAGTGTAAATACGACTACATGAAAAACAAATTAAGCAGCTACATCATGACATAAATCAACTGCAGCTGCAGATTCCTGCATACAAATTAAGGTTTTTCCACAGTTTGAGACGTGACTGCGCTGATTTAATCAAGTCAATTACGTCTTCAGCAATGATTTAATGGCAGAATTAACTAATTCTGAGCCACTAACTAATATCCGTAATATAAATGACAGCAGTTGATTGACATTTGAATGGAAACTTGTGTACCTGTACATGTGCCGCCGCGTTGAGCCTTCCTCTGCACTCAGGAAATAACTGAAAATCACAAAATCAGTCTGTAAGTTGAGAGGTGATATTCTGTGTTGTTTGATAAGATGTCAACAACTTGTGCTTACACCAAGTTGGCGCTCTCATCGTAGGCCAGAATCTGAACGACTTCCCAGCTTCCTGAGGTCAGGTGGCGGACGTTGACCTCTTGATCCTCAGACTGTTGAAGAACGAGAGAGAATACAACACAGCAGAGCAGAGAAGAGGGTCAACATGACCTCACATGACCTCACATGACCTCACATGACCTCACATGACCTCACATGACCTACATGGTCCAAAAGTGGTGCTGATATTTTTCAACAAGCTCAAACTTTCAATCTTAAAACTTTTGTTCCACTTATTATCTCAACAGAAAACTGAATTAATCTCCAAATAATCTACTGCTCAGCATTCTCCTTCATTTAAGTTAATGTATTCTTAATTCTCAGGAAACAGGATATAATTCAAAATGATGGAACTTCAAAATGAAATAATATGAGCAGTATGAATAATTGGAAGTCTTGTGCTTAAGGCAGGACAGATAAGGAGAGAAAAGGAGGAAAAGTACACAGACATGAGGAGTTTCATTTCAACCGTCAAAGCACCTAAAGAAATGTATTCGTTTCATTAAAAGTTTGTAATATTCTTACCAGGTTGGAGATCATGGTGATGTGGTTGAATGTCCCGCGGCCTCCGTGTTTTAAAGGCATAGTGATGAAGAATGTGGTGCAGTCCTCGGAGAAGACTGGCTCCTCATTCTGGGGAAGAGAGGAAAAACAAAACCTGTTGCAAAAATGTTTGGACCTATTTAGATTAAAAGGAAAATGGATTGGAGTCTTGTCTCATGTAAATCTTGTTTGTTGTCTATTCAGTTTAAATAGAAAACATTATATTTTTGTGGCCGAGTTGCAGTGAAAGGCCTTTATTTGATACAGTCCTGTATAAGAGTCAAGCCTTTATTCAAATATTTCAGTTTTAAAAGTAAAATGTACCATATTTCTGCAAGAAGCCTTTATGTTTTCTGATCAGGTCCAGTTATAGACTGCTGTTTATGTTGTTTACTGCTGAGACATACTTATCTCACTGATCCACCTAAATTTGCAGGTCTACACATGTTTTTTTAAAAGTGGGTCAACCAGCTAAATATCGTCTATCGACTACATTCCCACTTCCTGCAGGCAAATCTGTGATTTGTCTCGGAAGCGTTACGCTGTACATCACAATTTACATCACAAATGTGTTGGAATCAAAACAACAATAGACAGCATTTTAATTTCCTTCCCTATTTAACAAAACAGCAGAAACTTAGAGTCACTCAGAGTAACAGATCGGTGAAATTACATGACAAAGTTGTTGTAATGATGCTGAAACACCACATGAACCATTAGAGTCACATAATTCCATCAGCTTTCAGTGTTTTTTACCTGCAAAATAAAAACCGACGCTAGAGGGGAAGGTAGAGTGTCGTTGTTTAAAGCTGCTGATGTCGACTGTACCGATATTACAGGCTTTCATTTGAAAAATCAACAGCGTTCCTTCAATAATTTATCAAAAGTCTTATTACTGGGCTCGTCGAAGATAATGGAGTGAAGCACTCACCTGACGGTCGAGCCACTTCTCTGATGTCATCACGTGTTTCTGAATTGAAAAGATGAAATTCAATAAAAAAAATCGTTCTTAAAATGTATCACAGACTGCAGAAGACTGAAAAACATTTTACAGCAGTCGTACCTTTGTGCATTCACTTGTTGTGACATCACAGAGGGAGAGAATGGACGTGTTCTGAGCTCGATTCACCCAGCGGACGCTCAGCTTCTCCTGCGTCACCCATTTCACCATGGTGATGTAATACTCACTGGGGAAAGCAAGCAGGACGTATGTAAGTAATATAAGCAGCGTGGACCAACAGATGCTGTTATTCTTTGCAATGTGTAGAGCTCAAACCTCTTTTCAAAGCTGTCAGGAGGCCTCAGCTCCGTCGTCGAGGAGCTGCCGTCCACAGTGACGACGTACAGAGCGGCGGTGGGATTGATTTGCCCCATCTAGAGTAAAAGAACAGTGCGAATGTACAATTACATTCACAGGCCGGTTCAAATTGGATGTAATAGCCGTGACACACTGCTTCACTGTAGTGATAACAGTAAGTGCCGAGCAACACGCCGCTCTTGTTTTCTATTTTTATGTGCTGTTACACTGAACAATGGCAGTAAGACTCAGTAACAAGAGGATATAATGAGAATATAATACATGAAGAGAACAGACTGTGCTGGTGTATCTACTGCGGGCCCCGGGGCCAGGCTGGCGTTTTCTGTCACTTAGCCGCCCTCAAAAATATATAGCTCGTTAGTCTATGTGACTATACAGTACGACCCATCACAAAGGTGTCAGTATCTATTCCAGACGCACAGCCATTTCTTTATATTTGTTATTGTTGTCATGTCTTCTCCAATCCTTCACTTCCTGCTCTTTTGGAGGTGTAATACTTTCTTGGAATAACTCTATTCTCTTCTGATGACGCCATAAAATGAAAGGTAACACATCTGAAACTGGAAACAGGAAGTAGGGAGTATTTTTCTTTTCCTGTTTTCTAACAGTGACGCTGCTGCAAATCAGATCTCAAAACAGTTGGAATACTGCGTGAAAGGTAAATAAACAGAATGCAACGCTTTTTACGGTAAAATTCCAAATTACCATATTTATAACTATGATTCTTTTAAACAAATGCTTCCTTAATTTATGTGCTTATGTAAGAAAACTAAAGAAAACTCAATCAGGCCCAGCTTGGCCAAAAGGTTTGATGAACTGCTATGAAACAGATTCATGCCTCCTTCAGAAGTGACTGTTAACACTTCTGAACCTTTTATATTATTTTACATGTTGATATTTTTGGTTTATGACCAATTAAATGTGCTTCAGTGGCAAAACTTTTTTATCAGCTTCGGATTTTGGACTACTGGTTGAAGCGTTGATCATCATTTAAGGCTTTTTGACATTTTTGATATTTAAAAGATGAAAGAATTCATCAATAAATGTGAGAAGTGAAAATAAAGGGACTTAAACCCAGTTCTGTTCTACAACCCTGGTGTTGTAACTAAAAAACATCTTTAACCTTTAACCTTTACAACCCAACAGGGTCAAAGCATGAAGCCTGCTAGTTATTCTCACGTCTCTACATTGTTTTGCCCCCCCGGAGCTGTTATACAGAACACTTTGTCACAGTGACAGTAATTAGGTGTTTCTCTAAGTGCAGACGCATGATATCCATGAAGAAAAAACCCTCCAGGGTATTTATTTTACTGCGTATTGACTCACGATGAGATACCCACACAAATTTATCCCCCAGTGACTGAAGCAGAAGTCTGTCAGGCTGCTGTACAGCGTCACTGTTCTCACTGACTAAAAGGAGGAGAAGGCAATTAAATCTCTGCTTCATTTAGTCCCACAATATTACAGCACTTGCCACAATCACGGGTCTGAGCAACAGAATCTCTGTGTGTGTCTGTGTGAGCAGCTTTTACTCACTGTGTGGGCAAGACAAGGGTCGAGTGTGGTGCTTTATTAATTAGGTGCCTTCCTGTGAACCCTCTCCCCTCATCTGTGGTTCTCAACCGACAAATCGGGCTGCCCTCTAACTCGTGACCCCCATTTCACCAGTTTTCCACAAACCATCTCCCATCTTAGATACGCTAAACATCCGCATCAAAGGATGGGGGGTGCTGTGTTAACTTGCCTTACTAAAGCATATCCTATCTCTCCCAACGCCACAGATCTCTGCAGCCATCCCTCTTCAAAGGAAGCTAGTCACTGTAGCATGAATTAAACAAGGAGAGGATTCACTAACCTCGATGGATGAACTGAAGCAGAGGGCCGGCAGTTGTATAATTCATAGCGCGAGGCTTTTACAGTGACGGTGCAATGAAGGTACATGCAGGTCATAGTGGAGGCAGGATGTGAGGGCTGTTGTACGGTATAAAGTGAGCTAAAACGATCAGGAGCAGTCAGATTTCACCTGGATACTGATGTTGGATTCACCTGAAATCACTGCTGTAATCCCACATTTAACTGGCGTTAATCAAGAGGTAATTATCGGTGCCGACTAGACTTTCAGTACCTTTGGATAGGGGTACTCCTTCCCCCTGGGGTACAGCGAGCCTGTGAGGCGGGGCAGCAGCATGTTAGGGACCAGCGAGTCATTGATGGTGAGGTAGGCCAGTCTGGACCCGTCAGGCGACCACCAGTGGGCCACCTGCGTGTGCAACACCTCCTCTGGAAAACCAAGAGAAGACAAATCAGACAACTGAATCCCTGTGATTTACATTTATCATTAGTTAAGATGGAAATTGGTGGATTGACTTTCATTGGTCGGCCTCATACCATCGATAGGTGAAGCTAACCTTCGTATTTCTTTCTATAATAATCACACGCCGGAGTACGTTAAGTCGTTCATTTAACGACATCATTCCTAACTTCAAAAACTTCTGGCTGCATGGCAACAAGTATAAAGAATTTTGTTCTTCAATGCTAGTGCTGCACTTCAGTGGACGTCATGGCAACTTAATGTGAAATTGAGATGAAAAAAAAAAACATGTATTATCACTGAGAAATGGAGGTTGTATGAAAAAAAAATGCCTGCTTTGTGTCTGACCTTGAGGCGCAGATAGAGTGAATACCTTATCTGCAAACATTTGAGTCCCACGCTCAAAGAATTCAACATTACACGACATCGTGAGTTTAATCACACAAGGTAAAAAATTGGCACTTAAATTGTTGAAGCCCAGAGGAATGCCCGCTTCTGTAGGTAACATTTTTGAAATTGTCGATCCGTCCTTCAACTACAGATCCCTTGTTCCAGGTTGTATAACTCGTTATTTTCTCTCTCACCCTCATACAGCCAGTCTGTGATGCCGTTGAAGACGATCCCCTCTTGTCCAGAAGACGTCAGCCTCCACGAGCTGCTCTGAACATCCGTTTGGAAGTAAATGTTGTTTTCAAATATATATATCTGCGGGGTAGAGCAAGAATGTTACTTTGAATTTGAAAACGATGCCAACAAACTGCACTGGTACATATATATAATTTATTTATTAAGTGCTATGCAGCAGGAGGATTTCAGGGAGCTTGTTTTTGTATTGTTTTATTCATTCAGTGAAGAAATACGTTCAAGATGTTCTATAGACAAGTTAGATCTTTGGATTCCTGCTGTGTTTTATGCATCAGTCTTGATGGAACAGCACACAAAGACTGAGGTGATAGAACCTCTCTGCTAAACAAAGAGAAGGAGCCACATTATAGTAAGTCTTATCTTGGATGAACTAAATGAAGCTTAGCGACGGATGTCATACGCTCCAGCTGCCGGTCGAATCATTGTGACCAATCCGCCTCACGCCAATCACAGCTATTCTCACCACAAGGCGGTCCATTTAAACATGGCTCCCTCCTCATTTATACCTCATCCTACTCAAAAGCTGCCACACGATGCTGCTGCTGGAAAAAGCTCGCCATCCTTGTCAGGGCTCAAGGTTACGGCTCAATCTTGAGCACCCTGGGGGGGTTTTATCTGCACTGTGCTCCCTGTTTTGGCACAGCATGCTGCTCGGTCAATTCAGGAAGCTTCTTAACAGCAGAGCCATCAGCGCCAAGCATGGCTGTATTACAATAAATGGTGAGCTTGCTGAAGAAACGTACAGTAACGTCAGCCTGTCGAAGAGGCTAACACTGATGTCAGCCTGACATTACATAGGAATTTCTTTGATAAGACAAACACTTTTCTAGAAAGAGGCCCGCTGATGAACTGATCTCACAACATGCTGATTGATACAAACATATTCAGTGAGTGCGGTTATCTCTTGTGACAAATACGCAGGGAGAGTTCACCGGCGATGAATACTAGTTGGTCATTAGCGGTGTGACACTCTGCTGGAGGGCCTCCTGGAGACCAGCTTCCACTGAGGGCAGGTAGAAACACTGAGGAAAGGAGATAAATATGCTATCACATGGTTAATTACTTTCCCTGTCTGGGTTGGAGAAAATAATGGAGCGATTATTCTGCGCACAATACTCTGCTCGGCGGAGGCATTCCTCACACAGAGAGCTCCGGCCGCCCAACAAGACGTCTTCGAGCTACTGCTTGATTAGTGTAACTGTTTCTGGCTTCTCTTCAAAATAATTGTTCAGTTTAAAGGGAGCGTGTCTTTCCTCACAAGTCAAAAAACAGCCTTTGATCAGCCTCTACCTCAGAGCGGAGAGGGCGTTATGAATGCAATGAATTATACATAGCGCCGTATTACATAAGCCATAAATTAAACATTGGTTTTTCACCTTCTGCACGCAGCGAAGGTTTCTCGCTTTTATCTGACGACACAAAACAGGAATCCAAATGTTGTTGTTGGATTAATTGTTGAATTTTTCAGAACCTCATATTGGAATTATAATAATTAAAGACGCATCCCAATGTGTTGTCGTTACTTGACCTATAAAATACTCACCAGCTGCTGACCTTGAACGCCCCATGATGCAAACTGGAGCACCGAGTCCGACACCTCTGGAGGATTCAGCTCCCGCACCTCCCTGACGCAAGGACAGGTGAACATGTGTTACACCTGAACCATTACCAGCAACCATTTGCATTTATTTCTAAGTCTCAGAACAGATACAGTCAGTGCAAGTTTCCTGTCACTGATATCTTATATTGTAATTATTCACCTTGTATACAGGTTGTAGATCAGGTATGACGCCAGGAAAGAATGCTGGTAGACCTAAAACACAATCAAATGCAAAACAAATTCAACGTTTTTATGAACAGACCTTTCTTCTTTTATCCATTAATAATAATTAGGACCTCGACAGCCAAGAAAAACAGGGAAATAATTCAGATAATCACGACTAATAGAAGGGATTAATCAAAAAGAGGAATCATCACAGCGGATATTCTTACAATAACGTTGGTTTCTGATAACAAAACCACACGGTGCAAATGCTCTGAGAGGATTTTGTGATTATGTTCTTTGATGGTTTTTGTGCACCAGCTTCTCTTTTTGTCATTTAGCTTTTTCCTCATTTTCCCAGTTTGTCTTTTTATTCGTGAACAGAACGACGTTCTGCTGACAGTGATGGCAACAACACAGCACGGTTTTCCAGTGAAGAAGAAGTGAGAGTGATGTGGAAACAATGCCTCGCTGTGCGCTGCAGTAAAAATGACATAAAGGCTTCATTCCACACAACGCTGCTGACAAGTCTGTCAGAACATAATATGTGATTCCACTGCATTATGGTTGAGCCTTGAATCTGACAATAAAACCTGACATTCGCCATAAATATATATATATATTCCTCCACATCTTTATATTCCTTATGTTCAAGCATCTGAAGAAACCAGAGATAAATAGTCTAATAAGTAAAAAAACGATGCAAAAGTCAATCATGGATGAATTTACTATTTGTTAAGTCTTTAATTACAGGTGCACTATTGTCACATGTCTAAGCTATGCATGCTTTATATTAGGATTTGAGGATATAAACAACATTAAATTGCAGTATTTCCAAAGGTTGAAACACATATTTGCATATAAATAATAAGAGAATGTCAGTCACACAATCTTTCTTTGCCCTCGTTGTATAAAAAGAAACAAAATACACAGCAGTGAAAATGGGAAGAAAGATGTTTTTGTGGATTGTTCTATTTGTGGATTCTCTCTTTTAACTTTTGAGATAAACATGATAAATATGTATATTTATATATTTTCTGTTGCACTAATATTACAGAACGAGCTCCGACTGTGCTGAGCTTCACGTTGCTTCTGTGAACTTATTGTACAATGAGCAGAAAAAGGAAATCTGCGGTTTGATGAACTCATTGTATCTAACAGCTGAGCTCAGTAAGTCTGCCTGAAGCAAGTTGATTAAACGCTTTATAGTTGAAGCAACAAAGGCCGAGTTGTGTAAAGAGATAATTTACGACTGTTAATTTGCTGTATTGAAACTATGATTAAAACCTCACAGGTATTAAAGTAGAGCTGGAAAGAATGAGAGCAGAACATAAACAGTTTAATTTTCCGAGTTATGTTTGATCTAATGATTATATTGCAATTACCTGCATGTAAGTGCATTTAAAGCTGAGGCTGTAAGACTGTAGAAACCAGTAAGAACAAGCAACATTTTGAAAGTGCGTCCACAAATGAACGCACGCTGTCTGACTCCACTGATGCCGACCGCTCTGCAGCTCTCGCTCGCCAACAGAGAAATGTGTTAACGGCCTGTTTGCTACTTTTAACGATCTCTCTTCGCTTTTTTTTGTTGGATAAATGCTTAAATAAAACGTACCTCGGTCCTAAAAGGCTACCTGGCACAACAGCGACGCCATACTGTGGAAGGATTTTGCTTTGTATGCTTTACAGATACAACAAATAATGCCTGTGTGATCTGAAATGTAATTATCCGTTCCGTGTCCTTGACCAGGGCTGAGAAGTGGAGCTGGTTCCTGGACGCTGCACAGCGGCTGCCCACCGCTCCTGGTACTTAATGTCCCTATGTGGATCACTGAAGGATAACTCAGCAAAGCACATTTACACAACTCACGTCACCATACTTGAGATTCTACTAATCCCATCTGCATGTGCAAACGAAACAACTGGAGAATATCCACTCACAAAGCTTTTGTTTCAGGACTCATTGAGATAATGGTTCAAAACGTGCGGAGTGTCTCCGCATGCTAATCAGCTAGAGCATTAGCATAACAATGTTACAGTAAGCTCACCCGGGAGCGGAATGATAAATACTGTAGAGCCTCTCCATTCCCCTCAGCTGAAGATCAATCGTGCCCAGAATGGAACTCTGCCGGGCTGATCTCCTCGACGCCTAGCCTTCAGTCCTAATTTGGACTTCTCTCCTCACTGTGCAAAAGGGAATTCTCCAGGAAGGAAAAATGAGATTGTATTGTAACTTGACTGCTCTTCTTCTCCTCCTTCAAAACAGATGTCAACATCCAGCAGACACCCCGCGTACAGTGGGTGACAGCTCTGTGATGACTCCTTGATAAGGCTGTCAGTGATGGGTGACACATGAGAGGGCCGGATGTTGGGAGATGTGAGGAGACAGATTCAGACGGCAGCGTTGGGTTTGATTGTGGTGTGTGTGGCGGTGCTCTGAGCAGACTGGAGGTGACGTGGCACTTAAATTATTCCAAGCATTTGTTTTATACAGACAGGATCAGCTGCACAGTCACGACTACGGCGGAAAAGAAGCATTTTAATTATTAACACCTGACACCTAATTGGTGCCTTTTCTTACATCCGAGTCTAAGATCTGTGATTTATACACAAGCTGTAGAAGGTTGAGAGGGTGGACGTGAAGGAAACATTAACATACATGAGAGGGAAAAGAAAAAAGTGCATGAATATATGTTTTAAATGACGGTACAGCTCACGAAGAGGTGCAATTACATTCTCAAGACCGTTAGAAGATAAAAACAGTCTAGTGATTTCTTTCGGGAAACCTCACACATACATTGACAAAAATAAATTCTTGACTTCTAAACCTTTAAAAGAAGTGTCATACTCTTTTTGAACACTTGCAGTAAAACACTATTATTAACACACAACTTCACACCCTTCAAAAAGGGCACAGATACGTCGCAAACACAAAGTAAACTGTGACAGATCCTGATCAGCCTTTAAGTGGTTCTAAGATGTATTGAGTGATTATTTAATTGACGCTTTGAAGAATAAATTCTAACGCAGATAAATGTGGCTCATTAACAGACTCACTTTGCGTTTACTCTCCCCGATCAACTCTCCTGAATGTTTTCGCAGCTGATTGTGGGGTTAATTAGTGCTATTTATTTCTTTTCACACTTAAACTTCATTACCACACAGTTCTAAATGAATAAACAAAGATGCTCTGTGACAGCTGCGATAATCAGCACCTCAATAATTATGTAAGCGAACTAGTGCAAGAAAAAAATGCCCTTTATAATCTGCACAGAAGGCTGCTGACCATAAAAAAAACAGAGCAAGATTTATGGAAACCTTTGACGCAGCAGTATAGAAGAGCAGAGAGCTGGCATGATTATGATAAATTCATAAGACAACTGGAGACAGTGGTGCAGCAGCAGGCCATTACTCTCCATAGATTCAGCCTGTCACTCTGATGATGAACACATCTGCTCCGTCCATCTCAGGAGGAGATAGCACCTCTAAGACTCCGCTGTCTCAATCCCAACAAGCACACAGAGCTCATTATCAAGTGTGTTTGGTTCACCGACGCCGAGGTGTTCCCGCCGCCGCGGCCAAAGAATTATAGAACGAAACAGCGAGGGGTGCACGCTGTGTGATATGCAACAAGCAATTTCACTGGCGTTGGACGGCAGTAGGTTTCTGGTGTGATAAATGGAATGTGCTACAGTGACTTGCGTGAAGCATAAAAAGCCTCATGCAGTTTCTTCAGAACAACAAAGTCACAGCTGCCCGTCTCTTTTTCTGACAGGATTTACGGGGATCAGTGTAGAAAAAGGGCCGGTGGGGTTCAGCAACACTGTGACCAACACTGAACTCTTTTCTAAAGCTGCTGTCATAGAGTTTTATTAAAATTAGCATTAAATATTTCTTTATTCTAACAGTAGTCACTGTTACAGAGTGTTTGGCCAGTAACCGATGTATCTCCACCCTCTGCTCATGCAGCGCAAAGACTCTTTTTGGTCTCCCGGCCCACTTTATCCAATCAGGACAGAGACTTCCACAAAGCGGCGGTCTGATTGTGAGCCCACAGAGAGCAGGATCCTTCTTTTCACTGCTGCTGTCTGTCTGGTGATTACCGCTCCAGGAGCATGTGGTGACTTAGAGAGTCGGGAGGGGACGGCTAAATACAAAACTGACGGGAAGTTACGCCTTCAGCAGCTGTACTCTACAAATGGTAGCGGGAGAAGCACCTAGTTAGCACCTGTCCGCCTAAACTGATATCGTGTTATGCGCTTGTTTTAACCAGCCGAGCTCCATGCAGTCAACAGTCAGTGAATTAAGGATTAATTTGGAGATCAAATCCATTATTCAATAAGTTATATCGAAGATCTAGAGAGATGCATGAAGGAGACGTCATAAAAAAACAACTTTAGTAGAAATCTTCTCCACCTTAAAGGTGTAATTCTTCTGAAATGGCCAGAATTTGAAGATAGCTCCAAAATCCACAGGGGGCAGTACGACCACTTACTGCTGCTCACTATACTTGACTTGCTACACTTTGCTGTAGCCATCTTTGGCTGGAGCGACCTCCCAGTGAACGCAGCTGGACATCAAACTGGGACTGAACACTGCTGCAGAGACAGGAGGGGTGCCAGTTTGAAGACAGGAGATAAAGTGGAGAGGTGGCTTAAAAAGGATCTGAGCAGGACTATGAGTGCAGAGACGGGAAGACACACGGCAGGCAGAGTCAGGAGAGGAATCTCAGAGGAGAAAGAGAGAGTCGAACATCAGCAGTGGGTAGAGACGACCTGTAAGATTGGAATATTCTCACATCTTACTCAGCGAATTGAGGATTTATTTTGACCAAAGATTGTGGAGAGACAAACCAGTTTAAATAAAATGTGAGTTAACGAGACGATTAAGCTAATTTTAGTCCCGTAAAAGACAGTAACTTAAATACAGAAGCTAAACGGTTGTTTTCTCCTGTTTAGTAAGAAGAAGAGGTAAAAATATCACCTGTCTTGACATCTGAGAGTCTATTTTGTTTACTTATTAGACTAAGTAATACAATTTCTGCTTTTTACACGTCCCAGATGAAACTGACAGCATCTGATTGTCACCTCTTGCAGTACAAAGCGTTAAGGCTAGCTCGTTAGCATGCTAATTTCAACAGATACCTCTGCAACACTTTTGTTTCTTCACATTCTGTTGATAGTGTTAATCTGTTTTTAATGTTTTAAACTAAAACGATATCTTACAAATGTCTCCTTTAATGTCGATATCAAACTGTGACAATCCCCCTTCGGCGCCACGTTAACGATCCATCTGCATTAATGTGACGATTAATGAAGAGGGAAGAACAAAAGAGGATTATCATAATCTAATCTGTGTGTAATTATAATCATTATCACCATAAATGCTGCTACATGAGCGATGATTCAAATGCATGTGTATTATATGTAAATGTGCAAACTGACCAGTCAAGTGGCCTCGTGTTTCTCTGTTTTTTCTCCTGAAGACGGTGCAGAGAGCGGCGACTCCATTCGAATAACGCGATGATTAATTAGGTCTGTAGTATATGTCCTCACTACAGCGCGCACAGAGGGACTGTGCAGAATACAGAACTCATGCATAATTTACAGCAGATTCAGAACTCAACTGATGCAAGAAGTGCTTCAATTATCACGGTGCAGCCGGCTGAGTTTACAGGAATGTTGTTAACCTGAGCAATCGAGTGGCACAGATTCAGGTCTTTAGTCGCCTGATCTCGTAACAGGGACAGTTAATATCTTCATGCGAAGGTGCAGAGCGGCGGGCTGTTGTTGGGCCGGTGTCAGTTCTCTGTAGTGTTGTCCACCTTCAGCTTTATATGCCGTAGTTCAGCTCAGTAATGTCTGAGTACAGTGTGTGTGTCTGGGGATTTCAGTGTGAACATCTTGGTGACGGTTCTCAGTCATCCAGGTCATGATAATACTGAGTGGGACATCGTAGGAAACTGGACATGTTTCAGTTTCTTGAAGAGAAATCTCTCATCAAACAAGTCCAGTTAGCTACGATACAGCACTTAGTATTTCAGTTCACATTTTGTGCGTATTTATTTCCTCTATCAAAACAGTATTTATAGCAATAAATCTGTATATCTGCGTAAATAAAAAGTAGATAACATGTCAAACGTTTGCTAAATCTCCAGTTCCAGAAGTATTTTCATTGGTGTAAATGTAAAGGCTTTCTTTCTTTTAATATCCTACTTTTAATATAATAGTATTTAACTGATATCACAGCTCAGTGTTTAATCATTTCAACACTTCAGTGTGATAGGTGTCTGTAAATACTACTAAACTCAGGCCTCAGGCACGAATCAGAGGTGCATGCAATTCTGAATGCTTTGTCGATATAAATGGGTAAAAAAAAGCCATAACACTGGGTTGTATTTGCTGAATTCAAATGACTTTGATCCACAATCTTGAATATTTAGTGGATTTATGCTGAGTTGAATTAGTTAAATCTGAATTTCAGAGTCTTTTCTGCAGTTCTGAAAAGAATGGAATAAAAAGAAATTGTGATTTTTTTCTGTAATCACAACAAGTCACTGTGGCTTTCGAGCGCCTCACGCTCTCTTACAGATGGCGGCTAACAAATGTCCTCTCTATGCTGCAATGTTAATGAGTTTTCCAGGACTGTGTGCGCAGCCTGTTTCTATCTTTAGATCCCGACCTTCGAGGCCACAGCCCCTTATCTCTGCTGCATGGTCGGATCACATATCTCAAATGCAGTGAGATTAATACAAAGGACACAAAGAGCTACTGATATTGGCTTGATATAAGACTTGGGAACGGTGATTATTTTGTATAATATGTTATGAAACAGCTGCAGGGCTGCAGTCTTATGCAACCTAAATAGCTGGAAGCAAAATATTACAAGGTTCCACTTTACAAATATATGAAGTACATTTTTAGCCATTTAATTTCTCTTATTAGGAGAAAGGAGGAGTTTTCTATGTTGCTGTTTTTGGATTCCAATCTCTTTCCTTCGCCACATCACTCAGGCAGCGTATGAAGCAGAGGTGGACAGATCAATGGCCAAAGTATCGATACCAAAGTCTTGTTTTCAGTATTGATCCGGGCAAATTGGACTTTGCTGTTCAAGTACGTGCACAGATCAGTGCTTCAGCTTGAAGTCAGTACAAGAGCTTTCAAGGAGACATTAATCACTTCATATGTTTTGTGGACATTTACGGAAATAAAACAAATTTTTTTAAGAACGTCCTCAGATCAGCGAATGTGAATGTTCAGTTTTCAACATCATTCATTATGCTACGATGAGCAAATGTGTGTTTTCCGCTCCTTAACCTACAAAATATGCTGCATGTTGTGGATGAATAATTGCTTCATAAATATCTGGAATATTCCAAACCAATTAGTTTTAAAGCACAGAAACTATGAGTTCATACGATGTCAGATGTGTGATGTATGAAGCTGTTAAGCAGCATTTATCCAAATACTGTCTTTGCCGGTACAGCTCAACTCTCCCACATGACCTTTGGGGTCACTTTAAGATTTATTTACAGCACATAGTTCGAAAAATGCATTTGTTGTATTTGAGAAAGATCTCAAAAGAAGCAGCAACAGTTTCTGCACTCCGGCGGGCATCTGACAGAGAATTCACACTTATTATCTGGCCTGGAAAATGACTTCATTACAGTTTCCTGGGTACCAGCGGGCAGGATCTAAATTTGGGCCTCAAAGAGCAAAAGTTTCTCAACGAGCAAAGTGTAACAGAGCAGAGCACAAACTTTTCTCAATCTGTGAAGGAACAACTACAGTACACCGAGGCACAGGCAGCTTTTCCAACACTGTCTGAAAAATAACATAAATAATATGATCAGATTATTGAAGCACGTCAACAAAACGTAGTTTGTTATTTCCAGGCCATGCTAGCAGCAAAACACCGGGGATGAAAGTGTCAGTCGGTCCACCACTTTGGTCCTAAGTGACCTTGAAATGTTCTCTTCAGGATGAAATGCTCACCTGAGGTCACCGAGACGTGTCTGATAAAATCAAGGTGTAAGACAGAGAACATGCTAAACATTACCTGCTTCAGATCGGCATGTTAGCAACGTCATTGTGAGCTCGCTGACAGAAGCATCTGGCTTAACATGCTGTTGTGTCTAATACTCACAGAGCTGCTGTGGCTGTAGACAATCAGTCTGTTTGTATTTGCAGAGAAGCTGAACCCATTTACAGTGTTATATAACCAACATCACTGAGTGAACATCTATTGGTTTCAGGTGCTAAATACAATTCCTTTTCTTGATTTCAAAGCTCACGATTGCTGAAGCTTTTGGTTTGATTGCAGAAGCCATTATTTAGGAATTAGGCACAGAGGTGAAACTACCTTCAATCTGAGATCTAAACCACTGGAAAGAAGCAAAGCACTTCTATTAAAACTCTGTCAGTTGAATGATTAAAGTTAAAAACACCCAAACTTTAAAGCTCCAGAATCTGCTCACAACAATAGAAAGAGCGGAAATTGTGATAATGTGAAGTGTCGTGCATCAGGAGTCGAGTATCAGCCTGTAGTGAACTGATTGTTCTGATTCCCTCATCACACATAAACAATCCTCCATCCCATCGTCAGCTCTCTGTAAACACCATGTTGAACAGTGAAGCAGACCTGCAGCGGCTGGGCAACAACACAAAAGCTCAGTGTTTGTTTTGTCATATTGCCATTTTAGAGAAAGACACGCTGGGACTGTCGGGGGCTCAGAGGGCTGATCCTCAAACCAGGAAACCTATGAGATGGGATTTGTTTATTTTATGGCACCCGAGAAAATTGCACAGAGGATCAACATAAACATCTTTTTTTCTTATAATATCATCCT
This sequence comes from Diplodus sargus, assembly GCA_903131615.1. Taxonomy (NCBI): domain Eukaryota; kingdom Metazoa; phylum Chordata; class Actinopteri; order Spariformes; family Sparidae; genus Diplodus; species Diplodus sargus. The sequence continues at coordinate 150,426 of CAEMYA010000245.1, read as the reverse complement.
CCAAAAAACATCACTGAGAGGCAGAACAACCTGTCTGTGGCAGCTATGAAAGGGGGAAATAAAAGTCTTCAGACTCATCAATGATTTGTGCAGAATACTAAAAGTCATCTCAGAATGTGGAAATGTAGCTGCAGACTGACGGGCTGCGGTGCCCTTCATCTGAACCGTGATTGTTCAGTCACAGCTCAGCAACTTTGGATTTCTCTCACACGGGATGGTATTTCTGCCGCCAGGTGTCTCTAGAGTTGGATCGTTGTTTTCTGTATTGTTAAACGAGCACCATTGCCAACGAAAAATCTGTTTTGCTTTGCTTTGTTCGTGCAGCAAATACTTTATGTGTTAAAGATGTATTCATGTTACGTTCAGTTCTATGACTTCCTTTTTTATTCTGATGCATCATCTGATGTTTCTTAGAAGTTACTGTAAAGTGACAGGCGACAAAATTAGACTCACTGTTGAATAAAATTAGACATTTCTCAAAGTTTGAACATTAATTGAAAGATTTATAACTATATAACAAAAAGGTCTAGTCACTTTAGACATTTTAATTCAGAAATGTTACCACATCTTAAAAGCTGAGTGCATGAGGCTGCAGTAAATAACCTTTTTTGGTCGAGTCTTGTTATTCTTTTTCCAAGAGCAGAAGTACAAGGAATTAATCAAAGTGTGTTTATCTGCTCTAATGATATCTGTAAATGTTCATGTGTGGCTAACTAGCTAAACTAGTAACCTAATGATACTAAGCAAGGAGCACTACAACATTTCAATATGATTTTCTGCTGGGTTACAGGTGGTATTAAAAAAAGCCCTGTTCAGGACACGCACAATCCTGTTTTAAGTTAAGTTCAGGCTGACATCAGTATCTCTGACCGGCTTGTTAAAAGATTCAGGGAAGTGTTAACTTCAGTAACTCAAGCCAAATACCATGTTTGACAATTAAGGCTGAATAAGTGCTTTACTGAAAAAGCATCCTGTACAAATAATCTGCTTTTTATGAGTATGTATTTGTACTTGTGATGAAGGAAAATACTAATTTGGTAGATGACAGTACATTGATCTAAACTTCAGTCCTAATGCTGTTCTGTAAATAGTGTTTTTGATAAAAAAAAATAAAAATAGCAACTACCACTTCAGGAAGAAGCCTTGCACATTCACGGTATAGCTACACACACACTGGTTTACTCTTTCTAATGGAAAAATACTGACTATAAGTTTTTGTTAGTGTACAATCACTTTAATTTACAATATGGCGACTGGTGAGGATGCTGACTTTCTGTCTCTGACATGCAGCTTCAGCCTCTCCAGCATTTAAACAAGCTTCTTATTTAAACAGGAGTCAGCAGGTAACATTAAAAAAGTCAGCAGGAAACTTTGATTTTCGCAAACTCACGCAGTGTCAAATAACTAGTGAGCTACAACTGGTAAAATATGCTAGTGACATTCATTGAATCAGCCAGCAAAATCAATGTTTGTCAGCCCGAATCAAGCAGCAGGCTTTTGTTTATTCCTTTGTGAAATTTAAGACCCGCTGTTTTAAAATGTTGTGAGTGCCAAATCTGAACAAGTTATATTATAAACTGCAGGATTTCTGTTTGAAGCTTGACTGGCAAAGGAGCTGTAACTTAGCAAAGGGTAAAAAAGGGAGTTTGACACACACATATTGTCCATTTCCACATGTGTGATAATGTCTGGAAGGTCTCAGACTTTGACAGGAACAATTACGGGACAGCAGGTGGTGACGGTGACCCTGCCAATGTATAGATTCTGAAAGTAAACCTGGGATTACTAAATTAAGTGTTTGTTGTGGGCACTTGGCCTTAGCTGCCGGGAGAGCCAGGAGTGGCAGCCAACCCCGTCCGAGACACTCGGGTGCAGTGATGCAGTTATTTTTACTCTGTTGCCAGCTTGTCTCATAAGCCAGCCGCAGCTCACCCATGAGACTCGGCTGGCTTGAGGGGGCCGGTTCAAGAGTCTAGCAGTAGCAGTCTGGGGAGTGCTGATGTGTATCGACGCAGCAGAAGGGGGTTAAAGTTTTTCTTCAAGGAGAAACAGAAAGAAACAACCAGAACAACTTGTATAGTTGATGCGATTAGCAAGTCAGCACAGTAGACAATGAGATGAATATTGACGTGCATCCAGAAATTAACACATCTTAATCAAGTTTGAGTGTTTTGATACAACAGCTTTGTGTTTGTGTCATTTCTATGACGTTAAAACCCACAAAACATCAGAGCAGATTAACTTTCGATGCTGATGTAATATTCTTTATAAAACTCCCTGTGATTCATGTAAAATGACACGCGAGCGAAAGTACATCAGGCAAAAAGCAGCTTGTGAAACAGGTTTACTTCTGCCAAATGTCAGGACCAAAAGCTTTTTGATCCAGTGAACCTTTAGTGCCACAGGACAGGGATTTGACAGTTTGACATCTGTGTGTTGAGCATCTATGCGGTTAAGCGTCATTGCTAATGCATTAGCACATTGTTCACCTGCGTCAGTCTAGCATCCGTCTGTAGCTGTCATAATCTGGAGTGGATTATTATGTCATTGTGTGTTCTGGGATTTAATACTTAAATCAGACGCATCAAAGCATTACAGTCGTACTGGTTGTCCTGTACTACTAATCACTACAAATGACTGTCGTCTCTTGTCTTTGACTGACATTTATTTCTAACATTTTTCCAGCTGAATCTAAACTGTAAATGTAAAAAAGAAAATAAACATACAGCAGTTGGCAGTAGAGTTGTCAGTGCCATATTTTCATTTGCCCCGATTAGTGTTTGTAGCTATTCAGGTTGAATACAACCTTTGTATCTTTAAATCTTTAAAGGGACAGTGTGTAATATATCGAGTATTTAGCACCATCTAGCTGTGAGGCTCTACATTGCAACACTATTTTGCTCACCCCTCCCGTCCTGAAGACGTTCCAGAAGCTACGGTGGCCCTGACGGACAAAAAGCTCATTTTCAAAATATGGACTCTTTCCCAACAGCGTCGAGTATTTCTACTGATTCAAGTAATGAGGTAAAGATGTAGCTAGTTAGATGTTAGTTAGTGACGAGCGCTTTCGCTGAGCTCCCTCTCACTCCCGCAGTCACGCCAGCTCTGAGCTAAATCGCGTTTAGCCTTACTACGTAGTGCTTTGTGTCCCTCTCGGCAGTCCATAGTTTTTTTACACCCGGAAAGACAATGCGGACTCCGTAGAGCTTACCCGTGCTATGTATATTCAGATAGGTAATTCTACGCTCAGGAGAATAAGTCAGATTGTTGGCAGAGGTAATTGTACAACAATGCGGACTTACTTATGAACGAAGACGCTGATTTGAGTTAATAAATTACTTAATTAGTTCTCTCATCTCTCATCTAGAATATGGTCTCAGAAGTGTTGATAGAGACTCTGTAAGAGAATGAACTATGAAAACTATGTGAGAGGACATACATTTTTATTATTGTGGGATGAGAAGCAGGGAAAAGGTCCAGTAAGATGAATATAATCACATGAAACTAAGAATCGCGTTGTCATTACATTAGAACGAGTGTTTCCATGTTTCTACAGAAGCCCAGAACGGACAAACCAAACACTGGCTCTGGAGGCGAGGCGTATTTTATTTGTTAGCGATTATCTCTAGATGCCCATATATCCTACACACTGGAGCTTTAATATAAAAAGTAATTACAACTCTGTATTACAGTCACTTCTCTGTATTCGTGTTGCTGAAATCCACCTGAACACATCTCAGCGTAGAGTACTTTGTGACTTCCCGAGCTACAGTATCATAATGTCTGCTGTTGTGTTGGACTGCAGTGAACAGGTTTTTACTGTGTTTATTCTGTGTCACCTGTCATTGTGCCAACTTCCACTGACTGAATTCTCTCACCATAAAACATCCAATGCTGTCCAAGGACAGAGACATGTTGAGCGTTTTCAATTTGTTCTGGTATTCTCAGTCATAGTTTCATGCAGTTGAGCACTTCTGTGCTCACGTTGAACACTTTCTTTTCAAGCACACGCGTTCTGAAATTAAATGTCGCAGCCGACCGGCTCGCTGGCCTTGATTTTGATTGTGCGACTGTGTGGGTTCATTGAAAGCATCAAGTGGAACAGATGCGAGTGTTTCAATTCAAGAAACGAGCCAAAGAAAAGCTTTTAAACAGTTTTTCCAGAAAATGCATTCACTACATGGTTGATAGTTCTTTTGAATAACTCCATAAAACACTCTGCAGGCCTTGTTAGCGGCAGTAGTTGCCAATAAGCTTGTTGTCGAGTTTGTCAAAACAGCCTGTACATGCTGAATACGCCTCTTAACTAAACATTAAATTCACAAATTAGGTCAAGGGGTTTTTATGTGGTGGTCTCAAAGACGAGGTCTTCTGCACACAGTGCGGAGCAACACTGACAACAATCACATGCATAGAAGAGAAATTAGGTCAACAACACTTGGAGGACACATTTCCATCAGCAGCAATAACAAGCTTGCATCTTTTCAATGTCATATAGTTCATGTTTAGATTACTCCCGTCATACAGCAGATGACATTCACACGAGAAAGCACACACTCCGTATTATTCAATTTATATTTTTCACTTATAAAAAAACATCTGGATTGAGGGTCGTGAGGGAGGAGTGGCTGATACGTGTTAACAAATTCAGATACGCAAGTGAAATGGTTTGATTTCGCTATTACACTCTTACCAGAGTATCAAAAATCAGTTAATTGATTTGAGATTTTGGAGCTTCAAGAGGCATTTTTTTCGGGCTTTCGTAGGGTCCTCAACAGGAAAACCAAAAATAAAATAAAACAGCAACACTAACAAAACTTAAGTGAACCTGAACTGCTCATAAAAGGACAGTTGAGCCCCAAATTAAAAATATTTTGACAGCATTGGACAGCTCGGTTAGTAAGCTCGCCTCTCGACCCGAGCAGACTCAGACCTGAGAATTAGACCTCATCCAAAGTTCTGTACATTCACATTTACACATTCTCCCCTTAGAAAGTGTTACGTAACTCACTATTAAATCACTTCTAAGGCTTGGACATTAAATTGTCCTGATTCAAGGACCAAAGATGAATGTCTGCGTTAAAAAGGCCAAAGCTATCAGCCGATACGTAAAAACCTCACGAGAGAACTTAACTACAACTCCTAAATTTTTTTATTATGCTGGTGAGCAAACTAAAAACTAACATTTGAGGCTTAAATCAATTCACAGCTGTGATTGACGGCTCCAACCGGCTTCTTCTCCCAAGCTGAGACGACCGAGACTCGTGGCTCTTGTAATATTTAGAGACAGCCACCAAATAAAATATGAAATGTCAAAACAAAGTTGAAATCTGAAACAAGACATGAACATGTTTCTGTGTTTGGGAACACGGAGGATTACTGGCCAGAAAACCTGGTAGCTAGGCAACATAATTAGTCCAACTCCGCCTCTCTATAGATATTAAACACCAAGAGTGGCAGAAACATAATGTGCTCATCAATCATCATGATGCACGCTGGTATAAAAGACATACAATAAAGTTTGCAGCAGAAACTTCTAGGCCTTTCTCTCCTCATTAAGAAAACAAGGTTCATTGTTTATGACCTTTAAGCAATCAGGCTGGTGCAGCAAACAAACAATAATGTCAGCATGTTGTCATCTGCAGCGGTTGTGAGAGAAATGAATTCTGGCGGTGCAGAAGTGAACAATAGGAGACAATCTGGGGGCGTCAGAGAAAAACTTCTCTACGACACGAACATTTCCAGATTAAAGCAGACAAATGAGGTCCCGATGAGACAATGAGTCCACTTCCTGGTCCTCTTTAGGCCGCTCAATTCTGAAAACACGTATAGTTTGCATTGCAGTAAATGTTGCTCTCCTATATATGAACCAAAAACCTTCTTTCAGTCGACCATTATGAAGGTTTTTCCAGCGAGACGTTTCTGAACAGGGTGAACTCGCCTCACAGAAATCTCTGTTGCAACTAAAACATCACAATAACAACCACACATGTCTGCAGGATACATGTCTGGATTATCTATATTTCATAATCAGATGAAACTTAAAAGTCTTTGCGAAAACACGAGAATTGAGTTTCGCCTGACAAGCGTCTGGCAGAGTTCACAACACAATGAATTCTTTATGACTAGAAATGATGAGAAAACAAATGCTTACAGGACCGACACACAGCATCGAGGTCAGTGCATCACGGTGCTACACAGATCCTGAACAGCGTCTAAAAGCCACATACAGGTGAGCAGGAAGTCTGTGTGCAGCTTGTTTACAGACCACAGTCGACGCTGAGTTACTTCCTATATAGTGACAAACAATTCCAGTACATCAGACGCAGATTGTTCATGAATAAAGGACGTTAGTTGCTGTTATATTCATAGTTTGACACAAGATATCTGGCAGCATCAGTCAGTGCGTTTACATGACACTCGAGAAAACCAAATTACTGGGTTAGTCCGACTACGATCGGATTTTTAAGATGCATGTTTACACCTCAGTCTGACTAAAATCGGACCGGATCGGATTTCTCATAGTCGGATTAAAACATCAAGATCATTCGATTGATAGTCGCATTACTCCTGCGTGTATACGTTCCATCGGATCGGATCGGATTTTTGCGTTCTGCGCAGGCGCGAGATTTCTTTCCTGGGGCAAGAGCGCCATTGTGCATCTAGTTTGTGTAATTATCATGTTCACCATAAACAAATGTAGAAAGATGGAGCTTCGTCTCGCTCTTCGTAAGCCATCTTTCTCGAATGCCGAGGCAGTTTGTTGTTGCTGGTGACGTAAAGAGGTCAGCAGGAGGTGGCTCTGTTACTACTAACTGAAATGGATACAGCGCCACCTATCGTACCGGAGTTTGACATGCTTCAGCCAGTAATTTGATTTTCTCACCGACATGCATACTGGACAATTTCAGTTGTCATAGCATAGTCGAACTATAGCTGTAATCCGATTAAGCTGTGCATGTAAACGCACTGAGTGATCCTTATCCAAGTGTATTTATGCTGAAAAGCACTTGTGGTTGCTTTTTTTGTCATTTACAGGCGATTTCTATATTTTCTTGTCTTTAAATTCAATGAAAATACCAAATGATAACACACACTACGAACCTTTGCTCCATCGTTGCAAAAAAACTGTTAAAAACACATCAATGTGACACACACACACACACACACACACGCCCCTTCCTTACCATGAACAAACAGTTTATTTTGACTCAATCCTTCACACGCCGCCCTGCTACCTCTGTGCCCAGCGGTGCAGGAGGGAGGCCACAGGATCACTCAGCCACAAACTGTTCTGCCTGCTGGCGCCTGGCAGACGGAGCCGCAGCACCGGGCTCAGTGACAGCTTCATCCTAACGGCAGCGAGCCCGCTCTCCAGTTCTCGAGCTAGGTCACTCCACTCGCACCGTGCCGCACAAGGCTGCCACTTCACATTTTATACCAATGGAAAAGTGCATTAATTCACAGCTGAGCATATTCCCCAAGAAAAAGGCCCTGCTTCCTCCCTTTTGAGTAACATATGCTCAAAGCCACACTGCCCGGCTGTTTTAGGAAATTAATTAGCATTTCCTCTGGACTTGTTTTTATTTCTACCAAAACAGAACCACTGAAATTCACAGGAAGGACACAGTGACAGTAAAACTAATCTGGCAATTATTTAGCCTATTTTGTTTTAGAAAGGGAAAATGTATTGACTTCTTTTTGAATCCACATCCGTCTCTGACTTCTGTTCAGCTTTCATTGCCTCAAGATCAGCTGACCTGTCAGCAGTTCAGTTCTTGAGGAGCTGAAACTGCCAAACTGCCGATAATAACAGTTTTTTAACTAATCTCCACAGAGAGTACACAGGAAGAAAACAGTTTTTATCTAATCATTGATTGATTTGATTTCTCTGGTTCAACATTGTAACCAGAGGGAAAAAATGGCGAGAGAGAGCAGAAAGTTCATGGAGAAAGTGGCTCTCTTGATCCAGTTCTGAGCCTTCAGCTCGTCAATTGATAACATTACTTATGTAAATTAAGTTATGTATCCATCAACCCCCAACTTCTCCTCACACACTTTCTTGCACTGTCTACTTGTCAACAGAAATGTTTTTTTCTCTATGACATTTATCAAAAATATGTTGTGGTAAGACACAAAACGACGGAGTATTAGTCATGCTTGATTTCGTGGGACGAGGCTGCCAGCTCGTCTTGGAAAAAAGTGCTGGGGGTTGCAAAGTGACACGAGCACGTCTCAGAGTTATTGTCAATGTTTTTTTCATTTGCAATAATGGAAGTGTATCTGTTCTCTGAGACGACTGAGTGACAGATGTTAAAAATACTTTGTGTTTGCGTTACCTTCCAGGCTAACCTCTGGCCCACGGAACAACTTCTAAAAATAAATGCACTGAGTGATAAAGACTCGCACAAACAGATACATGTGCGACTCCAACACAGTGATGGAAACATGAACGGTTCCTGTTTTATTCTCACAACTCACCGACTCTGAACAGCCAGATATCTCCATGCGTTTCACGTTTTCATTTCAGTTCATGAACTGCAAACTTTCAGTATCAGCAGCCGCAAGGTAAACACCAGCGTCAGAATGTATTCGACCTGAATATTAAGAGGTTCTCACCTGCTTGACATCATATCCCAGGAGGACAAAGTTCAGATCTGGAGAAACTGCAAACTTTGAGGCCTTAAAAGTTGCCTGTGGGATAAACGAAAATGTATTTTTTACAAATATACAGATACATTTAAAAACAAGCAATGTATCAAGGAAAAGCCAAAAGTATCCTCACAAACTGAGGTAAGTGTAAAAAGTTACAGTGCAACTTTGAGTTTAGTGGGAACAGATTCCTGCTGCAGGCACAGTGGATTAACATAGTAACAACGAGGCACGATGTTCAGAAAGGAAAAAGAGATTTTAGCTTCTGTTATCTACCAAGAATTATAGTGATAAAAATGTGTTTTGCATATGAAAAAAGCGAATTTTTCATGCAATATTCTTTCCTTTGAACCTCGTGTCATTTTGTTTTTACCAGCAATTCAATTTTTATTTCAAACACCTCTCTGAACTTCGATGGAAATTAGTAAAATCATTCAAATAAATAGGAGGGAACAGAAAGACAGAAGTGAGAACTTACAAAAGTTGTGTTTTTCAGCAAGAGGTCCGTCTCGTTGCTGGTTGTGTTGACTTTCAAGATGTCTCCGTCCCAGCTCCGATAGATTATTTCTTCATCTACGAGAGAAACAGGCATGAGTACAGCATGTAATTATAATTCAAATCAAATGTGTTTCTGAAGGCCCTCTTTAAACCCTGAAGCAATAACATCTGTTAAAACACTGTGAAATGTGAAAGCTGTTGAAAGCTTTAGAGACCTGATCTCAAATTTCAGAGTAAATGAGTAAAAGTCGTGAGTTTGTAAATGGGATTTTCTGTTTACCTCTACCAAAAGAACCCATTCTTCCCTTTCCAAACCAAAAAATACACTCAGTTTGTAGCAGAAAAGGGATTTATTGACCAGAGGGGGCCTGTCAGCTTTGTCAGATTTAAGATATACACTTCCTCATTAGAAAAACGCCCATATAAGACTTTGAAAACAGCTTTTAATGACTTAAATTATATTGCATGTCAAACAACGACTTCTATGGATATAGTTATTATTGCTGCATCAATGGAGGAAGTGAGGACAGGTAGTGTAAAGATCAGCAACTCGGCAAAGACCAGGTTTAGGCAAGAAAATAACTTGGTCAGGTTCAGGAAAACACAGTGGAGTGAGTGAGAATAAGGACACTACGTACATAACTTCATCCAAGAAAAAACAAACTCGGGAGCAGTTAAACAAAATGAATACCTAATGGATCGATGCAAGTGCCCCTGAGAAGAGTCTTTGACAAGAGAGAAGAAAACAACAACAACATAAACTCATTTAGGAGGATCTGTCTAAGACAACTCAGCTAAATGAGATAACACCTCAACATTAAACTGTGGAAACAGTGACAGGAGCGCCTGCAACACCTCCAGTAACTCTAATCCCAAACCAACACAACAGCCCAGGGAGGACTGAATTCCATTAATGCATTTGACAGTTCTAAATCATTTCAAGGTCCCCATCTCATGTAAATGTCAATGAATAAGCTCTGAGGCATCAATCTCCGGCAGGAGGGCCATAGACTTGCAAACACTCAAAACACTTTTGAGCATAATGACGGGAAAATAAATATGAAAGACAGATGATTGCTTGTACTCAACAGGCAGGAAAATCCTCAAAAGGCCTCTTGTCATTTAGAAACTCTTAGCAACTGTTTAAAAGAAAACACGGTCCTCTTTGCATATTTTATATGCCGTGCATGTATCAAATCAATGGTTACTTCAAAGCTTTTACAGCAAAAGTAATTGAAATCGGGGCCACTCTTGTCCTGAGTCGACAACAGAACCATCAATAAAAGCTCAGAGGATAAAGATGACATCCAATCTCAGCTACGATTAAAAGTGTCCCAGCTATCCGCTGACTTGACACCGTTTCATAAGGCCAAGAATTAAAGGAAATCCCATGTTATGCCACTGATGACACTGTAACCCAACTGATAGATCACACCACTCTAGTCTCTGTTTCATGATGCAGTGTCAGTAAAAGCACCACTGGGGATGTGACATTCTTTATTCTGGATGCAAAGTGCAAACATTTGAAACATGAAGCTCAGTTTATGGTCACAAGGAAAAACTACCCAGCCTGCGAAAAGAGTATAATGTGGAATTTCTTTTGTGGAAAATCTCTGATGATGTCATTAGCATTATCTCAGTTTGAGTCTGGCAACAAATCTTTAAGGGAAAGCTTGTGGGCATGGAAAGACACAAGCATTTACCGGGCAGGGAACAAAAAATAAAAAGTCCCGCCACTTCCGATGGACCACCATGGGACCCACAGGTGTCATTAACAGTGAGGACCACTTTCTGAAGGGGGTGACTTTGTCCGTGTGACCTTTTTAACTAACACATGAGAACTCTTTGGTCTCAATCAGCACCTGCCGTTGAAACCGACTGCTGCGGATTCTGGAGAGAACTGGTGAGAACAAACTGCGCTGTAAATAAAGGCTGCTGTATTTTATCATTGATGCACAATCACACTGCCTTAAATCACATATCTTGAATTTGAGCTCTTAGGTCCCAGACACTTTTCAACACATCCCTTGATGGGACCTTATTTGAGACAAGTATGTTTGATAGCGGATGGCAAGATCCTGTTTTTGTGCCATACAAGGCTGGAAATGGCAAAGCATTTAAAAATGATAATTAAAAAAATAAAGATACAGGTGAAAAAAATAGCTATACACCTGCATTTTTTGGTCAGCCCAGTTTCACCTTTTCTGCAAATGTTTGCTTTTGTCTCCTTCCTATACACCATCAGTATGCAAACTGAAGTGACCCCAACAAACCCGTAACAGCTGCTCCACATTAAAAAGTCTGGGGCTGGTATTTATACACAAACTGAAGTCCGTGGAGAAGAGCGTCTGTGGTGATGAAGCAGGTGTTTAATTGGACTTTAAGAGCCTTTTTAAGTCTCTGTTGGTCTGATGGTCTGATTTAGTTCAAGCTTCACTAATAAATCAACATTTTGTCAAAAAAAAATCCATTATGTAACAGCTGCAAATCTACAATATAGTCAGTCATAGTATAGATTATCAGATTTTGACATAGGAACTTCCATTTGTTTCCAGATGATCCTTTTTGTTGTTATTAGCTGTTTAGGGAGAGGAGCAGAGAGAACAAACATATATGACAACTGTGAAAGGATATAAAACCATATAAGATTTCTGCAGGGTGAGAGATCAGCAGAGAGAAAATAAGGTAAAGCATGAGTTTTTCATTCAGTCATTACAGATGCACATTATGATTAGCGTTGTGCATGAGCATAAAGACGCACACAGCAAAAAAAACCAAGGTAATATGATACTTTAGTCTGGTTGATTGTTCACTCTGCTGGGTTCACTTGGGTGTACGCCATGTAGGCTAGTACATTTAGTCTTCTGGTGTTAAAGATGCATGATTCATTGTTTTATATTTACCATGGAGACAATGAGTATTGTCCCCCATAGGGACAATCCAGAACGACTCTACTCTATGAAGCGTTATGCATTTTTACAGCTCACTGTTTCTTTGGCTGCAAATCCTGCTCTCATCAACCCTGAATCCAGTCAGATGAAGTAGCTTTTAACGTCAAAAAAAGTATCCTTGCTGAGCACCAAACAGCAGTCAGCACATCGCTGGTAAATGGCAAAAAAATATATATACCTTGGGTGACGGTGGAGTCCAAAAACGGATCTAAAGGATAGCGTCTGTTCATCAACACAGCCCCAAATTAGCTTTATTGCTGCTCTGTAACTGCTACACACAAAAAACACAAAGTTTTAAACAAATCCCACACTTATACTCCACCTGCTTAATAAACCAAACAGACACCTGCCGTTGTTGATAAGCTTATTGTCTGCTCACTTATCAAATCATTATTCATTTACCAGAAGCAAACTGAATGGATTGCACTGAGTTGTTCATCTAACGAAGGATATGTAGTTTTTGACAAAGCCGACCGTTTTGTGGTAAGATTATTGGAAGTCTTTGTGAGACAGGCAGCTTTTGAAGGAGGCGGATTTACAAGGTTGCTCTTTCAGAAGTAGAAAACTGAGCGTGACAGAAGCCAACGACAGCAGTCCTGTGAGGAGAAGGAAGGCTTGGACAGCTTGGCAGCGCTAACTCAAACAGCTGGACTTAAACCATTCACCAGAGAGCGTTAAAAGAAGGGAACAATTCCATCAGAAAAAGTGGTAATTGACGTGTTATTCATGATGCCTGCAGGGAAACAGTGTCTTGCATTCTTAAAAGACACAAAGATAACAGATGGTGACACAAACATCTCTCCGAACCTCCCTGAAGGGTCTGATTTCCAATTATGACTCTGTGACTCAACATGGCAACACACTGATGGTATTACTCTTTGCACTCATAGTTTTAAGATGTAGCATTGTGTTATACAGACAAATAAATCATTGTTTTATGAGTTAAACACACCAGCAGTACACTTGATATTGATGATATATGATAGACATTATATTTTTCTACATAAAATAGAATCTCATATGATGTTTTTTCCATTCGTTGTGGAGAAAGTTAAGAAACAGACCATCAAACAATATAATAGATAATACAGAACAAGGTCTGTTTCGTCCTGTAACATGCTCTCTTATGTTTGACACAGTTGAGTAGGCAGTTACAAATTGACTTTCACAATCAAAGGTTAGAGAAACACTGACCTTTAAAGATTAAATTGGGGAAGCCAAATTAAGAAACAACTCACCCAAATGTCATTATAAACTCACCCCCATGTTGATGGATAGTTGGGTGAAGTTTCATAGTCCATAAAACATTTCTGGGCTTCCACAGCAAAATAGAGTTGCAGCATTCTCCTCAACAACTAGTAGTAGCCTGGGACTTGTTTTTTAAAAACATAAAAAATAACAAGGTAAAAAAACAGTTCCACACAACTTGTCCGGTGCAGTCTTAGTCTGTGGATGCCCCGTTTTAAGTTTAAGAGAATGCTGCAACGCTATTTTGCTGTGAAGCCCCAGAAATGTTTTGTGGATTACAAAACTTTAGCCGTCTTTCCATCAGCATAGGGGTGAGTAGATGAAGCCTGATTACTTTTATATCTTTTTTTGCCCACCCAGCCCTGTCTCCTCAAATTCTGTAGCCAAACATATATATGCTATGATTTTTGTTACTTTCACATAATGATTTCACATCAATCCTTCAATCTGCCAGACTGAATGTAAAGTTGAATATCCAAGCCAATATCCAAGGGTGCTGCACAAATGAAAATAATTGTTCCAGGTGCAGGGAAATGTGTCACTACGAGGCCTGAAAATAAATCAAATATTAAAGACAGCGAACATTCTGTTGTTTGTTTTGTGGATTTGTTTCTTGTTTCTTATATCTTCATTCAGTCAGACGTCATCTCTACATACAGTACGGTCGACTGTTACAGAAACACTGGTCTGAGAAGCAGAATATTTACTATATTTGTCTTGTGCATTAAGTAGGAAAGAAAAAGAGCGATGGAAACAGATCGGCCAATCAAACTTCAGTAACATACAACAGCTGTTATCTGCAAATGTTGAGGAAAATAATGAACTTCAAAATGTTGAAGGAACGCTCAACATAACCATGTCAATGTATACTTAAGTCATGTGACAGACAACTTTTCCAAATCCTCTGACATACTTACTATTGATCCACTTTGCATCAGGGTCATGTATTTGGAAGTCCTTTTGAAAGAGGTCGTCCACTGTCAGCTGTGAACCGGTGGGTTTACCACTGTCATCTACAGGGAGATAAAAAACACACATTTAATATACCATCAACAATTAACCAACCGTCAAAACAAAAAACATTTTTTTCTGAAGTTGTTAGTAATCGGTAAATACGGCTACAAAGGTTTAAGTAAAATCACAGGGTAAATAAAAACCCACACAACTGTTAAATAATATGGTGATATAAGACAACTGAAGAATAAGTAGCACTACTGCATTTTGATAAAGCATTTTTCATAAATGATTGGAACACTGGAAGTTCAGTGACAATTTAAGTCACAAATCCCCTCCAGATGTTGTCTTAAACTTCTTGTCTCACTTTTTATATTCTCATTATCATCTATTCTCTGCATAAACAACTGAAGTCTGGCTTGATTCACCCCAGACAGTGTCTGTGATTACCTGCTGTGTGCATCCAGTGTGCTCTCAATTACTACAAAGCTAATTACGGCAGAACAAACTGAAGAGTTTGCAGCATACGTGCAAACTGTGAAAGTGTACTGATGTGCTGTGGACAAGACTGAGGCTGAACACGGGAGCCTCACCTTTAGACAGCAGAACAATGGACAGTCCAATGAGTGAGAGCACCAACAGAATAACCAGCAGGGAGATGCCAATGCCCTTCCAGTTCCTATCTGGTCCAATAGGTCCAATGTCCTGCACAAAAAGAGAAAGAAATCATGTCAATAATAATGAATAATTGGATCAATAATCTAAATATCAACACACAGTGAGCAGCCTGTGGAGTTTTATGCATCTTCCCCAACTGAGGTTTCTTTTGAGCAAGACAAAAGCAACTCATGTAGGAGCTGAAAGCAGATTGGGCAGATTTATATAGTCGTATGAGTGATTTACAAGATTGATAAAAAATGCACAATGTCAGCTCACAGATCTGTGAATGAACCAGTGATTGTGATGCACGTCTGAAGCAGCCGATCAATAGCCAGTGATGCCAATCAGTGGCAAGAAACTACAAGTCAGCCTAAACCAAAGCGGACAGTTCTGAATGCTGCCAAATCACCCAACTCCTCCTTAATAATCAATAGAAAATTCCAGAATCCTCTGATGTTAAAGGCAAAAACGACAGTGATGTTTTGTTGACATTTCCTTCTATGGCAAGAATGAATATAATACTTATTATCTATGTATATTAATTGGCTCTAAATCCCCTGAAATTAATAACAACAGTGTTTTCGTTCATTCAGAATGAGCCTTTCTAGCTACAATACAGCTCTCAACTGAGTCAGCCATGTTGCACCGCCATGTTTCTACCGTAACCCAGAACGGACAAACTGAACACCGGTTGTAGGAACGGGTTTCATGTTCCTCGCGGCCACCGTAGAGGAGTATGAGATAAGGGGGGTGGTTAGTTGGTTGCTATCGGCAACCTCAACAACAGATGCCACTAAATGCTAACAACACACTCGACAGGTACATACACTTACCTGCGCTACACACACAACAGTCGGAATGACAGCGCAGCAGCTACGGCTCCCCGGGCGCAAGCTAGTTAGCTAGCTAACATCGCCTAAATTAGCCATAACACAATGCCAGTTTAAATACAAATGTCTTTCATAGAACTTTACGGTAACAAGGTGAGAGCTATTCCGAAAATGTACTCACAAATTACCTTAAACAGGGGGAACAGTAGCTGGATGTGAAAGAGGAAAACATCAGCCTCTCGGCTTCAGTTTGGCGCCTGCCCCCTACCGGAGCGCCGAGGCATTACCAACAGATCGACGAACAATCAAACCACACGGATAAGGATCTGCATCATTTATCTGTTTTACTACCTGCGTATCACTGGCTGCACAGCCTTGAGAGTAACCAGCTCTACTACACATTAACAACCAGACATACATGTCCTAAAAAGATATAAGTGTAATAAGGATGAATTAACTTAACTTTATAGAATTAAAAATTGTTACCTGAAGATCAATTAGTCATGCCTGCCTCAGTCAGGTAATATCTCCAGCTGTTTTCTGTGTACTATTCATGATTCGTATGTGCACTGCATGTCTTCTTATTCATAATATACAATTATTTCTTGGTGAATTCATGCCTACAATTGTGTGTTACTGTTTGTTTGTTTTTTGCACTTCTGGTTTGATGCCGTACTGCATTTTGTTGTCAGTGTAACTGCAATGTCAACTATGTTAAATCTAATCGAATGCAATCATAAAGAATATATGTGACTTTGCTTTCATGGACAAAGAAATGTGTGTTATTCCTAGAATCTGCTCATATCTGAAACTGACTTCATAGAAAAAGAGGGAGAAAAAAACCTCATCTTGTTCTTGGTTCTACTTAATTGGTTTTCAACCTAATCCAATCAACCTGGATTACGTAGGAAAACCTGCTGTTCTTGGAACAAACCCTGAAGGTTGTGAAGTCGTAGTTGTTCATACTGTGCTGAACTTGATGAAAGAACAGAGCAATCCTCTGAAGACAAGGCCCATTTTTGGACGTATCTCAAACTCTTTATCTTCCCCGACATCAATTATGCAGCCTTATTTCATCTGCAGTGACAGAGCAGTGTTATAAATAAATCTATCATGCTTACAGAGCCTCGAGCTACTGAAATGCCGTCTGTGTATTTATGGATCTATTTGCTCTCCAAGTCTTTTAATTGGGAGGATGATTCAAAGATAAATATCCTGGAGCGGTGCCAGCTCCACCCTCCCCCCCTCCAGTTCTACTCCACAACTCCAGCCCTGCACCTCGTCCCTGCGGCGTCGCCGATATTAAAATTCTGGATCGCTCACAAGAGAAAAGTAATTTTCCACCGAGAAGACTTTTCCTCGGGTCTAGATTCAACATCATTTTCTTTGTGTTTTTATCTGTTTTGTTTAGCCTCATTAACCGGAGCGACCCTCATTACACGTCCGGGAACATTATTTGCTGTTGTGGTTTCTTCATCAGATGAGCTGTCGGGATGTTATTTTCCTCCTAGTGTACATTTTCATGTGTTTCATGAGTAAACCTTCACATCCCCTGCTGTGGAAATGTACTACGAAGAGTTGTTTAAGCAAATTTCCATGAGAGAAATCCATCAAACTCCTCTATGTAAAATACAGAAGGGGCCATTAAACTCATGCTGCTTTTTAAGATGCAAAGTCTTGGTCACGCTGTTCATCAGCACCATGCAAGAAGGCGTCTTGGTAACAAGGCAGCACAGCAGAAACCAAAATACAGTGATACTGTATCACATCTGCTAACCTGTCAAGAGGGGCAAAGTGTTTCCTCACACATGCTGTTCCTGACATTTTCTCCGTGACATCTATGTGATTTTATGTCTGCTGAGATGCTCTCAACTATCTGTGGCATTGTGACAGGCGCTGCTCTGAAGATACACAGCTGCAGATACTGAACTGTACAGAAAACAGGTCACGAAGTGTGTTGAAATGTGAAGTGTGTTGTGGAGTAGCTGATCTCCGGCATAATCTCCATCTGAAGTCTTCATCACCGCTGTCAGAAAAAAAAAAAATCAGGAGGAACGTGCACAGAGTATGTTCTGGATATCACAGGGAAACATGAGGAAAACCCAACCAGCTGGCAGACGGACTGTTCGAAACTGAATAAACTTCAAACAGGAGTGGTTTTTGTGTAACTTCACACTTTGGCACAGAAACAACTGAGCACAAATAACAGCAGCTGATCATTGTCACACTGTTACTTTCCAAATATGGAGGTTGAAAGCTTGAAGGCTGCTGGTTTCAGCTCTCGATGGCGTTCATTGTGTTTGAAGCCAGTTAGCTGCTGACGGCTGACGGCATTTTCCTAACTATTAGAATAATATGTCTTAAAAATCTACTATATAATTCAGCTGGATAAAAACAACATGCCATCCACTTCTCTGTGTCAGAGTTACACAAAAAGGGACCCAAACTCAAACAGACACAGCGAGCTTTAATGAAGCTGAAAGTCCAAATATGAAATTGAAAAAATCCCAAAAGGCACACGATAAAACAGAAGTGTAAACCACAAAGTACAAACCAGAATAGCACAAGGACACAGGCAGCCAAACGCAGGTCAGACATAGCGGTAAGGAGACAAATGCAGGCGAACTGACGAACACTGAGGGGAAAAACGCAGGAGTGGTTGAATTATGGAACACAAGTCAGCAGGAGAAAAGACGAAGAAGAAGCTGACAGGACGTGGAAAGTGAAACATGACACATGAGGATAAATAAAACAGAAAACAACCAAACCAAGCAGCCAAATCATGACACATTCAACCTTTACAACAAGCCTGAGCCCTTCTGACTGTTATGGACTGTTTAGCAAACCAAATTCCATAAATTCAACTATGTGTCTAGTTGTTGTCACGTTCTCCTTAATTCAAACAATGGTAAGTGTTTTTATTTGTGATTCCCAGCAAACGTTTTGAATAATATAAAAACCTGATCATGCTGCAAACTCAGTCCTGATTCATAAAGAACATGTTTTGTATTCCTCCTTTTGCTGTCAGTCAATATTATCTTTTACATCTTTGTGCTTATGTGACAGTTTGAATTTGTTATTGTGCTCAGCCATCTCAGTGTTAAGAGTATTTATCACTGTCATACTCCATCACAGGAGACAGGAAGGAACCCTCTCTGCATCTCAGATGGAGAAAATACATTGTTCCCACTGTTACTGACTGGATGTTCTGACTTACTGGGGTTATTCGGGGCAAAACAGCGCCTGAAAAAAACAGTTTAAGTGGCAACGAGTAATTATGGAATCAGTATTTATCTGTGTTAATAGATGGCCAAACAAAATCCTCAGCTGCTTCTGTTATTTTGCATTATAAGGTCAGTCGCTGGATAGAATATTTTTTAAATGTTGATTTAATTGCACTTGGCTGGAGAAGCTACAATGCGGGGATAGTGCCAGGCTTGCAATGTCAAGTGCCCCGATTGTGGGAAAGCAACAATGCACGTGCCCAAAAGCTTCTGGCATTCAGCGCTTATGGTATAAATTTGATGCCAAGTGGGGCTCGCTGCCTGTCGACATTTGCTCATAGTTGGCAGAAGTTAGTGCGCCTTTGAAAGAAGAGAGCGACTGCAGTTATTAAATTCATCAAATATAAAGACTGCTTTTTGAGGGAAAAACCTGAGTTTAAGTGCCGGTTGCCAGATATTGTTAGAAACCGAACTGGTGGTAAAAATAATCGCAATAACAACAAGAGTGGTTCTGAAGGAAATAGCTTGTTTGTCAGAGAATACGTTTCTTTTGCTCCCTGTGTGTGTTATTATTTCAGTTCAGCATTCAACACAATCTCACTCGTGGAACTGATTGGAAAGCTAAACACTCTGGGCTTGAGACCTCCTCACAAACGGACCCCCGACGGTTCAGATTGGCAGTCAGACCTCCACTCAGCACCGGAGCCCCGCAGGGCTCTGTGCTCAGCCCCCTCCTGTTCACACTGTACATCCATGACTGCACTCCCAGGCATCAAGGGAACTCATCAAGGATACTGTGAAGTATGCAGACGCGGGGGCGACTCCCGCCATCATCATTATAAACAACTATGAAAATTCATATCAGGAGGAAATCAACAACCTTGCAGAGCGGTGCACGGAGAGCAATCTACTGCTCAATGTCAGCAAAACCAGGGAGCTGAGTGTTGACTTTCAGAGAAATGGAGGCAAAGACACACATCGGTGGAGCAGGTGAAGGGTTTTGGATTCAACATCACACTAAAGCACAGAAAAGGCTTTAAACTTGGAAAGGCTGAAATTCAGAATACAGAGGAGCAATAGAAAGCATCCCGACTGGAATAATGACAAACAAGCACTGTTCGTGCACAGCCCAGAATAGGAAGGCTCTACAGCGGGCGAATCAAACCGTCCTGCTGCTGTCTGCCAAAAGAAACAGAACAGATGGATTTTCATCATGAGCATCAGGTCAAAGAGTGAGTACAGAGCAAATCTTTCAAAAGGTTTGCACTTAAAAATCAGTTTGATTTGACAATAACCTTGCCTTTAACAAAAACTGGGGAAAACGTTTCTCCGAGTGCCTCCACTCGCATGAAACACATTATGTCTGACTTAACAAAAAAACCATTTGAAGATCTGGGAACATCCTTGAAATGTAACATCGCTGCATAGAAAAACTCAACAACAGTCAGTTTCATAACGGAGCAGTCGGAGTGCTGCAGGAGTGGGAAAGCTTGAAAGTGCCTTGAAAGATTGATGGGTTAAAAGTCAGGGCATGAAGTTAATCCCTTTGTGACTTCTTCTCTGTGGGCTTCAAAACAAGTTATACTCCGTTCTGTATGTCTCCACTTCAGGGTTTAAGCGTCTACAGTTTTGCACCACACGCCTCACTTCCGATGGCAAGGCCAGGCCAAACCTGTAAAGAGGGTTCAGAGAGCTGAAAGGCTTTTGAAAACAAGTCTATTCCAATTCCAAAAGGTGCACTGCATAGTTAAAGGGAAGACATTTTAATCCAGAGAGAAAGATCTTCACTGACTGATATTTTAGTGACAAACAAACTGATCTAAAGGACACAATTTGAGTTTGAATGTCTTCTCTAAAACAACATCACGCCCCTTTTTGAAGTTTTTGAATTGCAGTTGCTGTAATCGCGGAGCTTTGGGGGATGTTAGATGAATACTGTGCCTTAATTTTCTTCCAGGAAACTGAAGAGGCGAAACTACAATACCTCATTCAGTATCTCTACTTCACGTCTCCTCAGCTTCAACCCTGCCGCTCTCCGTCTTAACGTGACTGTGATAACGTGTACCCTGTGATCAAGCGGGATCAAGATGTACTGAGTTAAAACCAGCTGGTCTGCGGTTGCCTTTGACTTCAGAGTGCTTCCATGTGTCTGTGTAGACTCTGCTCATCTCCAAATCCTTCTCCAGGTGATGCAAACTCAGGCCAAGCTGCACCGAAGACAGACTCAGCGTGAGACGCATCGTTCTCTCCATCGCGACAACTCAATCCATGAAAATAAAGTTACACTCTGTAGCTCTGACAAGCGCAACACTGTGGTTATATAAACCTGTCACTCTATGTGAAGTGCGTGCACTTTATATCCCATATTTACGCTGTAAATAAAGGTGACACTGATGTATTCTGCCAACATGTGACCCGGATCCACTCAGCTTGATTTCCAATCTTGAGTGGTCCAGAATGCCCCTTTTCAGAGTAACGTCGGCCTCCCCGATATTCAACTAATTCAACCTGACTGAATTTAGCGGGCTCATCTGTTGACAATGACAGGCTAAAGAAATGGAGCGCCTCAATTCAATATTTCACTGAGCACTTTGGCGGACGGGAGCAACATTTACATGATGAATTGGCAGAGCGAAATATTCTAATAAATATCCCAAAGGCTGAATTTGAGAGATAATATATCACCTAGCTTTGAGCGTGAGCCGGGACCACTTGACATTTCTGTCATATAAAAGCAGCGAGGAAGGCTGTGCTTCAGCGGTTATTCAGGACACTGAATATTAAGAGAAAGCGCGAAGCGGGAGATGTCGTTTTGGTTGCATAAAAAGGTTTGCGAGGTTGGTCTGTGGACTGTTGTAATCTCTGCAAAGGAACCCTGGGAGATAAAGCAGTCAGGTGCAGATCGAGCGACGATGGATCATTACTCATCTCAGACAGGAACAGGGTCATCTAATGCATGCAGGTATAAGACCAGCACGGTTTTAAATCCAGAGCTGTGTTATTAATTCCACAGATCTAAACAGTACACATAAATATATACAAATACAACTAATAGAAATAAATAGTGGTCCAGTTCAGTTCTGTCATAGAAGAGGAAAGAAACCAGAGAATATTCACATTTACGAAGCTGGAATCAGAGAATTCTGATGTTGCTTTTCTTTAAAAATGAATCAAAATAGTTGGCGATTGATTTAAAAGTTGTCAGCTGGTGTTTCTGTGCAGCTGCGTGCAGAATTTGTGATGGACTAAAAGATGTTTTGGACAAAGTCATGCATAAAGAAAATCAAAGTCGTCATTTTGTTGAGCATCCTTGACCTCAATGTTTCCAGCAGTTAGTCACAAACTTTTGGAATCATCTGAATCCTCGCGTGCAGAAGCTCTCAGCTTTCTAACATTTCCTGGTTTCCTTCTCTGCAGTTTATTTTTGTCCTCAGGTGGCTGACTAGTCTCCAGATTTGAACTCCATCAAATCACCAAAGTGTCTCGCAGGTTTAAGAAGGTTGAATCATTTTGATTGCAACTGTGAAAGGAAAGAAAAAACGTAGCTCTCATCAGGAGGTAATATTTTGTTGGATTTCTTGGTCCAGTGGTCAATATTTTCCCACCACCGCTGTGCATAAACTGGCATCTTGATAAAAGAACAACTTCAGGTGTGAACCCTCAGACTCTTCTCCTAAATTATCCAAAACATGTTGTTGTAGTGCAAATCAACATACATATTAAAGTGACGCTGTGATCCAAGTTTTTTGCCGAGCCTTGACACCGAGTGCAAAGCCTGGAGGCGTGTTTCTTCAGTATAACGTACCTGAGTCGTTTCAGCACAGAGTGGAGATACAGCAGGCTGCGTCGCATTAGCACCGGAGGCTGAAGTGCTGCCTGCTCTCTGTGTTTCTGAGTGCGTTATCGAGCAGGCGCAGGCTGCCTGTATCGTAGAGCGGTGTGTGGCGGTGTGTGTGTGTGTGTTGAGGACCATACAGGAAGTAGGGCAAGGAGTTGAAGTGCATGACAGCGACATAAGACTGCAAACCGTTTCTTTCACTCTGTATCTCAGTGTCCTGCTTCTCTCTCCGGCTGCTTCTTTAATTCCAGTAAATCTTAATTCATGAAAGTTTACAATGAAGATGCCAGAAACTCAGTGTGCAGACTGCAGAGCTGCGGTGAGAACGAATAAAAGGAGCCATGTCAGGAGGTTACAGACGTTATATTAAATCAACACCTTCCATTCTCGTCTACTCGTCTCATTTTCAGGTTGTATCATCGAGGTTCTGACCCTCTCAGCTGGTGAAAGGTATAAAAATCTCACCTAAATCTTGCAGATTTAATTAATTCTGACTTTTCTTTCAAATCTTTCTGAACTCAGATGCAATAAGATTTGCTAAAATGACACCGTGACCCCAGTCACAGACAGGATTAATACATCGAGGCGCACCTGAAGACTTCGCTTTTATATGTTATTCAATGTACTGTTGAGTCTTTCAGCTCTGGTTTGAAGATGTTAAATAGTATTAAATGTGGTGAAAGGAACCTTAAACACATAAATGCAGGATTTCATAACCAAGACATGAAACTTAATGGTGATCAGTGATGTAAATCTACGTAAATACTGTTAGTATGTAAAAATTTTATGGAACTTGTACCACATTATACTGAACGACACTAATGAGAGAACTTCTATTCTCTCAACTCCACGACAGTAATTTCACGGCTGTAGTTCAAGTAATGTTAGCTGTTTGTTGTTCACGATTGTAAAGCCCACTGAGACAGTGTGATTGTGATTTCAGCTGTATAAATACAATTTCAGTTTTACTTGTCATCGTAATTGTCAGATTCTAAAGAGCTGTTTTCCGATGGGAGGAGAGCTCTGAATTTACTTTTGAACTCTTGGGATGAAAAAGTGGATTTATCTTCAGTCCTGTTTATCAACCTGACTGCAGCGGTGATCTGTGGAGGCGACTTTCAGTGTCGGGTGTTTATGTTCGGATTCTCTGGTGAGTGTTGACCTGAAATCATAAACGTGGACACACAACCTCGACGTGTGCTGTTGGATTTCTGTGGTTTGAACATTGTTGGAAACATTTGGGAAGATGTAAGTAAACAACTCATAACTTTTTGATCCCAGAATTCTCACAATTCGTATGTTAAAGTAAATAAGAATACTTGAGACTGCGTAACAGTGAGCTTGTCCAACCTTTGCTGTGTAGTAATCTATTCTAACTACAGTTATCATGGAAAGGGAAAATGTCTTCACCATAAAGACGTTTTTTTCCCTTCTGCCTGTATCAGAAACACATTAGTGTCTTTAACCTGTCACATTTCATGGATCCGAGTGGATGTCCAGTATTTAACGCCGAGCGCCGTCGGTGCGCTCCGCTCCTCACCGTGAACAATCCAGAATATTAAGGAAAGAAAAACTCTCGTCCACATTTAATGAATTAATCTGACGGGTTATAGCAAAGTGAGTTTTCACGCGCAGACGGCTTCTCCAGACTCATTTGCAGAGGTGAGCCGAGCCAAATTGAGGTCAGGAGAAAGGTAGTGGTGTTATCAGCCAATCCATCTCCTTTCAATGAGCTTTTTTAATTAAAAGAAAAGGACAGTCAGTTAAAGGTAGTCTTCTTATTCTGGATGCTGGCTGGAACAGGACAGGACGGCAATTTCAGTGAAAGGCAATCAGTGATTTATCTGCAGTCTTGCAATTAGCACAATTTTCTTTATGAAAATAAGGTCAGACAGAAATTGTTATCAGTAAGATAGGCAGTTCAATTAATGTCCTGTTCTGTCTGGACTTGAACAGTGTGTTAGATGAATGTAAGGTTTCTTCAGCCTGTCATATAAAGATCTTTTTTTACAGTATATCCAAAAGTTTCTGCAACATTTAGTTAGTACATTTAGTACATTTGTTATTGTTCCGAATTATTAAAAGCTTCTGGCTGCGCAGTGTTCTTGTAAAC